>NMRB01002584.1:25780-89883 GCA_002633025.1 Notospermus geniculatus | reverse complement strand
TTCACATTATTACGGTTTGAAAACAAATAATTTTGCCGATTTTATGGTTTTGTATATCATTCTTATGGTTTGCAAACCATGAAATTGCATGAACTTCATGGTTTGAAAGTAAGTTATGTTTTCGAAACCATGAATTTGTGAAAGTTTCATGGGAATGAAACCATGTTTAATATAAATTATGGTTTGAATAATAATTTCATGGTTTTATGTATAACTTTATTGGATGAAATAAGTCAAAATACGTACATTTATGGTTTGAAACAATGACATTATTTCCAAATAATTTTGGAAACAATTAAATTCCCACATGGCGCCTCATAAATACTGTAGAGCATTAATCAGACAGCATGAAACTGAAAACCGCATGAAAATCTGGTCACTCATTTCCAAGTATGGGAATTTTAAAAGGATGACTACACACCCTGACAACCATGTCAGGCAGCGGAGAACAGCACATTTGATGTTATTGGATTTTTTAAACATAAAATAACTCATTTAACTTGGGCAGTTAGGTGTAGTTTTGATGTATTTTTCTTGTTCAGTCAGTCCTACTGCAGTTACTTCCTTAAGGGCGGCGCACACGAGCGACAATTTTGACCGATTTGTTTCGGCCGACTTGGCTCCCGACCGCCAAAGCGACAAGATTTGGCGCTTCTGATTGGCTGATGTCTAGTCGCGCCACCAGTCTCGTTGGCAGTCGCCCAGATTTAGTCGCTCGTGTGCGCCGCCCTTTAAGGTCTCCCGATACATATGCTTTCGCGCCCAAATGTCAGCGACTCGGCGACTTTGTGGTTAGTACGGTTCGATGAATATAACAACCCGCATGTCGTCAGGTTCGGTTTCCCGGATTATAGGTTGTTCCTGAATTTATTCAATGACATTTCTTACCTCACTGCATGCAGAAAACCTATATGGATTCAAAAACGTATTGGGCGAAGAGGTTCCCTGAGCTTCAATAAATTTTTCAATAGCTTATAATCAGAAGAGGCCAGAAGTACCCCAACGTGGGTTATTTACATATGAATACGACTCATGTCATGTATTGTCAGAGGGTGTCTTCACTTAAACTGCTCTCATTTCTACACCTTGCGAGATATTTCGAAAATTCTTTTTGCATCGGATACCTTTCATCTGCACAGAGGGCTGTACAGAGGGATTTTTGAAATTAATAATTTTCCGTAAAGATATTGCAAAAAATCATTTTTGCACCATTTTGGGCGACTAATTAGCCAATTAAAGCTAACAGAGGATGAATTTGAGAAATCCCTCTGTGCAGCTATCGGGGCAACTTTGATACACCATGTGTCCAAAAGTTGGCCTCTCAGTGCTAATATGATGCAAATGGCGTCAAATCTAGTGAAAAAATATAAGGTAGTAATTAACCTTCGTTAATTAGTGTCAGGGTTGGAGCTACCATTGTCTTCTTTTAGCCAAAGTAAAGAAAAGCCTATTGTTCAGTAGTGTGAACAATAGGGATTTTCTTTACTTTGGCTAAAAAAAGTAATGGTAGCTCCAACCCTGAGTGTACTGTACTTACTATCATGTTGCTTTTTACATAAATCGACAGATAAGGGATAGATTCATCAAAGAAAGGCAAGAATATTACGATATTTCCCGACGCCGTCGACTTATGCAGCATTGATTTCCAGGATCCCAAAATTTTCGCATATGTATCGCAAGACCTTAATATGGATTCTGAGGGCAATATTTGGATTTCTGGACAGCACAATTGACCTCACGAACCCACCGTCTGGACAGCCGTGGATACCAAGTTGTTTGGTTGTCATGTAAAAACAACATCTTAACTTTGGCACTGTAATTAATGATCCAATATTCATGCAACTTTCACTGAATTGTTTTTTTACTCGAACAACTTTTCAGAGAAAAAAAATCATGAAATGCCTTTCAGGTAAACTTTAAGCAGCTGCCTCGCACAGGGACGCTTCTGAAGGCTGTTCAACACAGTTCAAAACATTGCTGGATCGTCCAAAATGACGACGGTTTGATTTGGCACAAGTAGGTGAAAACACGGTGTGGGTAAGGAGATGATGCGGTTGTCAGCAATGTAGACATGCGGAACAATTGCGGTCAGACGTGGTGTAAAGCAGGCCTCACACGAGGACGGTTCAATCTCGTACCCAGAGATTAGTTACGCTCGGCCGACGTTGATGGTCGCTACACTAATCTCTGGAGACGGCTACGCCCTAGCGGTGGCTTCTGGAACCAAAATGCAATGGCAAGTGCGTTACACACGGCGCATCCCGCTTCACTCCAAGTTTATACAGTGCGCCATGTATTGCTGTGGATTTTTCGTATCTTAAACCATAAATCTACCGAACACTCTCCCCACGAAGCTGTCCTCGTACGCTTTCGGCTGTACTGTACGTCGACATATCTTCGGAACATCAAAGACGTGCTGGTCACGAATCCCAAGTGTCGTGTTGACAAACCTGGAAATAAAGGAATTAAAGGTGCATGATATTCTTACAAGTCCAACTTTAGATTTAATGTGCTCTAGTTCGAATTGCAAACATTACGGTGTGCCACCTATTGTCAACTTTTGGTACTAACAAATCAGAAAAAATCGAATTAAATCTCGCCTTTCACAACTGTTTGTTTGTTCTTGAGCATAAAATCATAAATATATTTCAGTTACAAGAATATTTATCAAGACAGATATAAAAATAGATAACATTAATGTTTTGGTATACACGGTGCTGCCACCTGTCCGAGGGAAAAAACTATTATAATCAACCATGTAAATAAACAAACCGTAATGTTTACAATTCGAACTAGAGCACCTTTAAGTAAAGATTAATTTTAGGCTTAAAGGTTACCTGAAAGGGTTTCATCCACTTCTGGTTTTCTGGGTAATACTGTAGAGCATTAATCAGACAGCATGAAACTGAAAACCGCATGAAAATCGGATCACCCATTTCCAAGTTATGGGAATTTAAAAAGGATGACTACACACCCTAACAACCATGTCAGCAGCGGAGAACAGCACATTTGATGTCATTGGATTTTTTAAACATATAAAAAACATTAAAATAACTCATTTAACTGGGGCAGTTAGTTGTAGTTTTGATGTACCGGTATTTTTCTTGTTGAGTCAGTCGTACTGCAGTTATTTCCTTAAAGGAGCATGGTATTGCCACTTTTTCTCGACAGCCGGCGCCACCGCGCCACTCTCCAACCCAAGGACTAACTACGTTGTCAGCGAATTGACCCCATTTTCTCTGTACATTTTGTAATGATATTTTGTACTTCGCCTTACTGCTGCTAGGTGGCTCCCTCTACGTCGGCAGTCAAATAACGCATTTGAGATCCAATACCTGAGGGCAATATTTGGATTTCTTAATAGCACATTTGACTCCATGAACCCACCGCCTGGACAGCCGTGGATACCAAGTTCTTTGGTTGTCATGTAAAAACAACATCTTAAATTTAGCACTGTAATTAATGGTCCAATATTCATGCAACTTTCACTGAGTTGTTTTTTACTCGAACCACTTTTCAGAAAAAAAAATCATGAAATGCCTTTCAGGTAAACTTTAAGCAGGCATCACACAGGGACGGTTATGAAGGCTGTTCAACACGGTTCAAAACATTGCTGAATCGCCCAAAATGACGACGGTTTGATGGCACAAGTAGGTGAAAACACGGTGTGGGTAAGGAGGTGATGCGGTTGTCAGCAACGTAGATATGCGGTACAACTGCGGTCAGACGTGGTGTAAAGCTAAAGACACATAGACGGTTCGTGCTGCGGTGCGTCAACGGTATAGGGGTGTTTTTAAAGTCGACTGACCCGTCGAATGATGAGTCGAGCAGTATTGGGTCGGTCGACTTTAAAAACACCCCTACCATTGCCGCACCGGAGCACGAATCGCATGTATCTGTTTTTAGCTTCAGAAGGGTAATCTATACCATGTCTACAGCCTTGGAAATTAGTAAATGGACAGTGAAAATGTTGTTTTCCTCAGAACTGGTTGATGATAATTGAATGCGGTTTTCTGCATATGATAGGCAAATTATCTGCCTGTGAACGCATAGTGATGACCTTGAATCTGCTGTCATAGAAATTGCCAAAATTTGGTGATTTCCAAATGACCCAAAATCAACTATTTTGTTTTTGAAAAATCCAAAATTTTTCACAGCACACTTGTCCGCCACCCTCAAAAATGATACCTAGTTCAAGTTTCATCAAGATGTGAAATCCCAAGACTGAGATAAACGCCTTTTTATCAAATATCGTCAGCTGAACTGGGCAATCAGTCTTGAGAAAGCCCCTAGGCATGTGACCTCTACTACTCAAGTTGTTGATCAATACTCATGACCTGGGCCTGGGTATTCCCTAGTTATTCTTGAAAGCTGTATGAATCTTACCTAAGGCTGCATAACTTTTGAATGGTGTTGATCAGGAAGTCCTCTGACATGTCTGACTATTTCAATAAAGGTTTATTGAATACACAAAAGCCACTCACTGTCCAGGAATATGCATGAGGACTTTGGCATATACACTTGACCAAGGTCATGGAGACATGTCAGGTCACTATTCACTGCTCATTGATCAAGGGCAATGAATGGGCAGGGGCAATCTAAAAAGCCATTGACGTTGGGTTTATAGAAAAATGATATTCTCAGCACAAATTCGGTTTAAATTAGCAAAAACACCAATTTTCTTGTAAAACCAATTAACAAATTTGTCTTCTCTGTCAGTAAGAGCTATCCGCGGATGTAAAAATTTCTGAAAAGAACTTGAATGCAAAAATGTTGATTTTAGGTCACTTTGGAAATCGCCAAATTTGGGCAATTTCTATGACAGCAAATTCAAGGTCATCAATATGCGTTATAGCCAGATAATTTGCCTATCATATGCAGAAAACCGCATTCAATTATCATCAACCAGTTCTGAGAAAAACAACATTTTCACTGTCCATTTACTAATTTCCAAGGCTGTACGGTGTTAACGCGGTCCTGTACGGTCCATATGCGGTCTTGGGGATATTGCGAGGTGGCCACAAGGTGTTGGGGGCAATAATACACAGTAGCCATTTTTCAGCGGTTCTGAAGGGTTGTAAAAGGTGACAACTGGATAGCAACTCGGTGATTCCAAGTGTGTAACGTTTTTCAGTGAGGCCCGTGTGCCAGTGTGACATTACAATAGATTGACGGAATAAGCCGCGACTTGACAACGGGCGACACACAGAGAAACAGCGAGTCTGTTTCCCAGTGTGTTCCGAACAATAAGCACCACACAGGTCCACACTGAAAACGTTACACCGGTTTTGAGAACCGCCGTGACAGTTTCAAACATTTTGAAAATCCTTCAGTTCCAAAAACGAGGTGGCGGTCAATGGCGAACACCCTCACTGTGTCGGGGGGTGTCAACCGTGCTGAACCGCACTCGTGTGAAGCCTGCTTTCCATTGGCGCGTTTCCGTGCGCGGAAACACTCGAAAGCATTGTTTTTTCCCGCGCCATGACCAACGAAGCGGAAAAAACCTAATGGAAAGCAGGCTTTAGACAGTAGGTCCACTCGCCCCAAGGGCATCACGCTGGTCGCACGTACACGTACAGTAGAGGTCACAATAGGGAGTTAAAGAAATCAAACGATAAACGTTAACTTTACGACAGTATAAGGAAAGTGAAAGGATCTGGACGGAAGAGGAAGATTAGCCGCACCCCCCAGGCTAAAAAACCCTAAAAATCTCCCTATTTCCGGGCTGTTTCCAAAAACTATACCTACCTAAACTTGCAAACTAATAAAATCTCCTCCGTCCATATCCTTTCACTTTCCTTATACTATAAATTTCTCGAAAAATAAATAACGTGCAATGCAACGCGAACAAAGTTCGAAAATGGATACAGAACAGTATCTAAGAAACCTATATTTCAATCCTGAAAGTCCTGTTGCTTATACAAATATTGCGAAAATTTGGAAAAAAGTAAAATCTGACGGAAAATTAATAAAATATAAAGAATTAAAAGAATTTTTAGATAATTTACCAACTTTTCAACTCCATAAACCGATTCATAAAAAATTCTTATTCAGAAAAACTATGGTCTCTTACATAGATCAACAGTGGCAAGCGGATTTAGTTGATATGCAAGCTTATGAAAAAAACAATAAAAATTATAAATATATCTTAACTGTGATAGATTTATTCAGTAGATACGCTTGGGCTATAGCTTTAAAGAGTAAAAGAGGTGAGGAAGTGAAAGATTTATTCATAAATATTTTTAGGGAACCAGTAATGGGCGTAGCCGCGAAACCTGAGAAAATTCAATTCGATGACGGTAAGGAATTTTATAACAAACATTTAAAAGATCTTTTAGAGAAAAATGACATAGAATGGTTTTCATCATTTTCGGATAAAAAAGCTGCGGTAGTTGAAAGATTTAACAGAACTTTAAAAACAAGAATGTGGAAATATTTTACAGCAAAAGAGACAGACAAGTGGTTGGAAATTTTACCGGATTTAGTGAAAGGTTATAACAATACATTTCACACATCAATCGGAATGAAACCAGTAGATGCAAGGAAAGAGGAAAACGAAGGCGCAGTTTGGTTTAACCTTTATGGCGCACATTTAACACATGAATTTGGTGACCCTAAATTTAAAATTGGTGATGGTGTAAGAATTTCTAAGTATAAAACTATTTTTGCTAAAGGTTATCTTCCTAATTTTACTGAAGAGGTCTTTAAAATTAAACAGATTATTTTCACTAAACCATTTGTTTATCAACTTGAAGATTATCAAAATGAACTAATTGATGGATATTTTTATGAAGAAGAATTAAGGTATGTTCCCAATCCCGAACAATTAGAATACAAAATCGAAAAAATTCTCAGATATAAAACAATTAAAGGAAAGAAATATGGATTAGTAAAATGGAAAGGATATAGCGATAAATTTAACGAATGGATACCAGTTTCAGATATAAAAAAACTTAATTAAAAAAATTTTTCTATTATAAATAGATGGAGAAGAAAACGGACAAGCAATTTATAATGGGAAGATTTTTTGAAAGTATGGATGATTCTATGCATAATCTTTTAGAAGATGGCATTATGGAACCACACCGGCCAATTATAATTTCAGGTGGAATAAACCCCGCTGACCTTCCGCAACCCACACCATCATTAATTCGACCTATTCCTATTCGACCTAATCAACCTTTACCTGCACCACCGCAACAGCACAACTCGGTTCAGTCAGGGAAAACTCGTTGTGAAGTGTGTAGCATTGAAGTTACACCTTCAAATCTTGCAAGACATAATAAAACTAAAAAACATTTACAAAATTGGATAAAATTTAATGAAACTAAAAAACCAAAACCTTATACAAACGAAAATCTCGTTGACATTAGAAGAAATCCTACTACACCACCAGTAAGAACTATATTTCCGGAAGCACCAAATCTTGACCAACAAGGAAGAGTAATCCCATATGAAGAAAATACTAGATATTGCGAATTCTGTAAAAAATTAATAAAAAATTGCACTTGGAAAAATCACCTTCAATCAAAAGTACATAAAAATAATGTAAAAAGTAA
The DNA here is from genome assembly GCA_002633025.1 of Notospermus geniculatus. Classification (NCBI taxonomy): domain Eukaryota; kingdom Metazoa; phylum Nemertea; class Pilidiophora; order Heteronemertea; family Lineidae; genus Notospermus; species Notospermus geniculatus. Next base: position 82,324 of record NMRB01002584.1, on the reverse strand, counting down.
TATTGATCTTTATACTCCAAAAATTCGAAGAGATATTTTAAGAGGTCAAGAAAGACAGGAAACTAGAAAATTGTTTGAGGAATTACCAGGAATTAACCCGCAACAAGAGGAAACTAAAAAATTATTTGAAGAATTACCAAGATATTTTACGGAAGATAAACCAGCTAGACAAACCCGTTCAGATAGTATTCGTTTGGAAATAGATTATATCCCTGAAGAGTTAAAAACCATTAAACAATTCGGAAGAAAAGGAAATTACGTTTCAATGCAGTTAAGAAATGATAAAAAAGCAAAAGATGTAAAGGAATACCAAGATAAATTTAGTGATCTTCTGGCTAGTGTTAAAAATAAACGTTTTAAAATAAGTTTATCATGTGAAGTTCAATTCTTAAAAGAAAATAATCTAGTTAAACACAGTATACAATCTTTTGAAGTAATTCTTTCACAACAACAAGGTTGGGAAATGTTAATTAAATCGTTAGATTACATAAAATTACAAATTGATGAAAGATATTTTAATGGAAGTGGTTTATCACTCGACCAAATAAAATACATGGATATTTGGGTTGTTGGGATGAAAGAGATAAAAGGTGGACACTTTATTCAACTTCCTTTCAAAACAAACGCTGTGATAAATGTGAAAACTAATGATGAAAAATGTTTCTTATGGGCTTTATTAGCAGCTAAATTCCCACCTAAAGATCATGTAAGTGAGATTTATTCTTATAAAAAATACGAAAATGAAATAAAAATTAATAATTTTCCAGTTATGATAAAAGATATTCCAAATATCGAAAAAGAAAATAATTTAAAAATTAATGTATTTGGATTGGCCACACGAAGCGGGCGAAAAATTAACTCAACTTCAATTTTAGACTATTCTTTAGAACCGTTATATCTTTCAAAAAATTTCGACGATGATGATGTAATTGATATTTTGTATTATGAGGAAGGCGAAGACAAGTCGCATTATATGTATTTAAAAAATATTAACCTTTTCTTCAGAACAGATAATAAAAATACTAAACATTTATGCAGGCGATGTATGAATGCTTTTGAAAGAATAGAAACATTAATAGAGCACAAAAAGAAATGTGGTGAACATGATTATTGTGAAGTAAAAATGCCAATCGAGAAATATTCTACACTAAAATTTAAAAATTATAATTTTAAAAATAAAGTTCCATTTGTAATTTATGCGGATTTTGAAAGTATTAATTGCGTAGCACCAACTTGTGAAACTGATGAACCACATAACATTGATGAAATAAAAACGAAGAAACTAAAATCTCAAATCGCCGCTGCTGTTGGTTGTTATGTACATTCAGATTACCAAATTTATACCAAAGCGAATATTTATGTCATAGAGGACCAGACGTTGTAGAACAGTTTTGTGATTGGTTGATTACAATAGAAAAAGGATTTGAAAATCTTTTAAATACAAAAATCGAAATGAATTTAACACCAGAGGAAGAAGAACAATTTAGAAATGCAAAAGAATGTTATTATTGTAAAAAGAAACTTTGGGGACAAGTTGATCGAGATCATGATCATTACAATGGGAAATTTAGAGGAGCCGCTCATAATCAATGTAACTTAAAAGCTAGAAATATCAACTTTGTTCCAATATTTTTCCATAATCTCAGTAATTATGACGCGCATCTATTTGTTAAAGAACTCACCAAGAAAACTGATAAGGAGATAAAAGTATTAGCTAAAACAGCAGAATGCTATATTTCGTTTCAATTTGGTTGTTTGAGATTTTTAGACTCATACAGATTTTTACAAGGTAGTTTAGATAATTGTACAAAATCTATGGTTGATGAGGATTTTAAGATAACCAGATTCTATTATCCAATCGATGTGGATTTTAAGTTGTTAAGGAAAAAAGGATCGGTTCCCTACTCATTCTATACATCTTTTGAAAGCTATAATGAAACTGGCTTAACTCCTGAAATGTTTTATGATGACCTTAAAAATGAGCTGCAACCAATTTCGACTTATCAAAATGCTAAAGAAACATGGGATCATTTCAAAATTAAAGACCATGGGGAATTTATAGATTTATACTTAAAATCAGATGTATTATTATTAGCAGATTTATTTGAGAGGTTTAGAGCTGTTAATCTAAAATACTTTGAAATTGATCCATGCCATTGTTATTCATGTCCAGGTTTAACTTGGCAAGCTGGTTTAAAATACACGAATATAAACTTAGATTTGTTAACAGATTACGACACATTATTATCATTTGAAAAAGCAATAAGAGGTGGAATTTCAGGAATAATGGGAACAAGATATGTTAAAGCTGACGAACATCATAAGCTCTTATACGTCGATGCAAATAATTTATATGGATGGGCTATGATGCAGTTTTTACCTGAAAAGAATTTTGTAAAACTTGTTCCTGAATTCGAAGTAACAAAAGAACTTATATTAAGTATTCCAGAAGATTCTCCTCAAGGTTACTATTTTGAAGTAGATCTAGAGTACCCCGAAAGTATAAAGTTTAAATCCATAAATTTTCCGTATTGTCCGGAATCACTATTTATTCCTGATGAAGAGCTTAGCCCTTATCAAAAAGAAGTATTAGGTGATGAAAAAAGACCAAAAGTAAATAAACTAATTCTAACCCAAAAAGATAAATTAAACTATATAGTACATTACAGAAATCTACAATTCTATTTACAACAAGGTATGATTCTGAAGAAAGTACATTATATCATAGGTTTTGATCAAAGACAATGGCTTTCAGCATATATCGATCATAACACTAAACAAAGAGCGCAAGCAACAACAGATTTTGAAAAGGACTATTTTAAATTAATGAATAATGCATTTTGTGGAAAAACCTGTGAAAATATCAGAAACAGAAAAGAAGTAGAATTAGTTAATGATAATGAAAGAGCTCTAAAATTACAAACAAATCCTAAGTTTGATTCAAAGATTATATTTGACCAAGATCTATGCGCAATCCTAATGAGGAAAACATCGATAAGATTTGATAAACCTATTTACATAGGAGCAACAGTTTTAGAATTATCGAAATTATTAATGTATAAATTCTACTATGAAACTTTACAACCGTATTTTGGAGAAAAAAACATAGAATTACTCTATCAGGATACTGACAGCTTCGTTCTAAAGCTGAAAACCGATGATCTAGTCAAGGATTTAACCAATCTTAAAGATCATTTCGATTTTAGCAATTATCCTATAGATCATCCACTGTATGATAAAAGTAAAAAGAAAGTTCCAGGATATTTTAAAAATGAATTAGCTGATACACAGAAAGGATTAAGGGAAATGATAGAATTTATAGGTTTAAGAAGTAAAATGTATGCATATAATTCAAAGTTAATTCATCGTGGTTCTGAATATAAAGTTGAATACGAAAATAATTTAGACATAAAAAAACTAAAAGGAATAAGTAAACATGTAGTTAAAAAACATATAACATTTGGAGATTATTTTACTTCATTATTTAATAGGAAAAAGTTCAGTCATGATATGCGTACACTAAGGTCAGAAAAACACAATATGTACGTTGAGGAAATAAATAAAAGAAGTTTAAACCCATTCGATGATAAAAGATTTATTTTAGGTGATGGTAAAACTACAATACCATTTGGTACTGCTGACGCAGTGTATTTTGAAGCTTTTATAGATTATAGTGATCCAGACTCGGTGTAACAATGTGTATGATAGTAAAACCTAATTAAATAAAACTTTTGTTATATAAATGGAGACAAAAATTCAGGAAACAATTAATCCAACTTATCTTGGCTGTTCTACTGAATTTTTTAAGAAATGGATACAATATCAAGGAGGTTACAAACAATACATAAACCATGAAATCTTCGGTATAATGTTAAGATTTAACGAACTAGAACATATTCTAGAGATGCCGGATGAAAAACATTTATATTGGAATTGGATAAATTTTAGACCAGTAAGCGCACAGCGTGTTCAACAGTATGATAGACTGGATTCATTTCATACACAAATACTTAAAGCTTATAAATTTATTAATCAATATTATTTTATAAACGAAGAAGAAAAATGTAAAATACTTACTAACTTTAATTTTATTTATAATGTTTATAGTAAAATACTACTTTTTAAAATACCAAATTACTAAACCAATACCAACTACACCAATAACAATAGCTAAATACTCATAATTCTTCATCTCCTGACTAGGAGTATAATAATCACTTAATTGTGGTTCCTTTTCATCTTGTATTTTATTTGTTGGGTGTTGCGTGTTCCACGCATTTGTGTATAAACGCAGATAGTAATCTTCATTCTTGAAAAAACGAATTGCCTCATTTTTTTTCGCCATTTCTCTATTAGTAAAATCTACCAATTGTTGTCTACGTTTACTCCATTCATCTCTCTCTTTCTGTTCTTTTTCCATAGCTAGATTATGTCGTTTCATTTCATCTTCGTAACCATTCTTATCAAACATTCTAAACAGATAACCAGCGCCAGCAAAACTAAAGGCATTAACCAATGCTCCTGCTATCATAGCCATTTAACTGAGTGAAAAAAGTTTGAATTGAATTAAAATATGTAAGCATTTCGTGCTTCGCTGACACTATGTGGTCCAGTTTTGAATCGGACTCTGTCCGCGCTTCACGATTATTACTCTCGAGGTTGTCGTGCTCATAATTGACGAAGTTGTAACCATCAATAAATACTTTAGCTTTATCTAATTGTTCTTGAAATAATTTAAAATCTACTTTAGTAGCTTTTTTAAGGTTTTCCGTTTCGTTTAAAGGCATAATATTTATCCAACTATCTCTAATTAATAAAAATAAAGAAGCGTTAGAAAATTGTTTAAAAAAGTGAACTGGTAAAACATGATCGAAATGCTCGTTAAACGGATCCTTACTTTGAGATTTAATCCAACTGTAAAAGAATTTTTCTGAGCATTTCAAAACTGAGGAGAATATCCCCACTTTTGAAATACGGTTTCTTATTTTCTCATCTATATATCTATCTAAGTTATTATCTATTTTATTTTGTTTATTTTTTTCTATTATTTTTTTATAACATTTTTTACAAATACATTTTAAAGAAGAGGGAGAAAACTCTTTAAGTGGTTTACTTTCTCCACAACAAAGTTTATCTCCTCTGCATATTTCGGTAGTGGTGTCTAGAGTATTATCCGCAGAGCGGGCGCAAAGCTCAATAGTTTCAATTAATTTTAATTCTTTGCTTTGTTTATTATTCAACTTTGTTGACGCTTCGCTATTCATTATTATTTTCCACATGGGTATTTATTTAGAAGAAAATCATTTCATTATATTTTGTGGAATAATTCCCTGTTGGTAAAGATAATCTAAACTCATATTGCTAACGGCAACAACACCTCCTAATTTTAAAATTTCTTCTAAGTTAGCTTGACTCGGTGCACCAATGTTAATTCTCAGAAATCTTCTCAATACATAGGAATAACCAATTGTTACTCCAGCTAAAAGTGTACTCTGATATAAAGTATTCACAAAATCTTTTTTACCCATCTCCATTTATTTAGGAGAAAATTTCGTGAAACGAGAGCGAAGCGACCTAGTGCTGTAGCGAAGCCAACTAATGTTGCAAACTTGCTAATTGTTGGTTATTTATATTTACTTGTGCGTCAGCAACAATGAAAATATGCATTTTATACGGGCCTTTCCCAGATGTTTTCGTAATCGATAACTGTATTCCATCTTTAGTGTTTTGTAATTTTTTACCAGAACCGTGTAAAGTGTTATCTTCGGTAGTTCTAAGATCAATCCACAAACCGTAGTGATTTTTATCACCATAATATTTTTCTAAAGTCATATAACAATCATCAGTCTTTTTAGTGTTCTCACTCATGAAATGTTTCTTAATTTCTATCCATTGATCGAGTGTTCTCATACCCTCAGGAAAAACTTTATTCGCCAAACCTTCTATTGTGACCTTAACCTTAGTTATCCCGGGATTTTCAAACTTCTCAGAATCCCTTGTACCGTCAGCATAATCTGAAATAAATAACAATAGTACACCTTTTATAGATCGTCTAGGAAAGTTAATATTTTCATTAATTAAAGTATCAGCTGCTGAAACACTAACGGTTTTAAAACAAGATGACATTGTAAATGTCGAATGGTTCCCGATAGTACAGGTGCTTCTACCGGTACATGTATGGTACATTGATAGAGATCAAGGCACATTGATAGAGGTCAGATAAAAAGGCACGGTAAAAAGGTACCGGTAAAAAGGTAGGCCTACTAGGTAATAGAGGTACTAGGTAAAAAGGTACTCGGCAAAAAGGTACTAGGTAATAAAGGTACTAGGTAACAAAGGTACATCATGCCTCTGCCTGTACCTCTACCACAGGCAGAGATATTTCAAATTATCAAGTTTGACCTTGACCTTGACCTCTGATCATCAAGGTCGTTGCATAATCAAAATGGGCATCTTCAATAACCTAAGTATGGGTGATATCATGCCTCTACCTCTACCACAGGCACAGATATTTCAAATTACCACGTTTGACCTTGACCTTGACCTCTGATCATCGAGGTCATTGCATAATCGAAATGGGCATCATCAATAACCTAAGTATGGGTGATATCATGCCTCTATCTCTACCACAGGCAGAGATATTTCAAATTATCACGTTTGATATATCAAAATCTCATGATATTTCGATCACCCGGACACGTGAGGCTGAGAATTTTAACACAGTCCAGTCCTTGGATAAGCAGGCATGAACTGAGACTTGTTTCATGTTGCTCAGTTGACAATATGGCAAGTTATCTCAAAATATCAAATTTGTGATATCGATATCACCATGACCCCTACATCTCAGATCAAAAGTAATCAGTCCATTCGATTCCTAGGGTATGAAAACCTAAGGGTAGGACTTGTTTCTGTTGCTCTAGGTGTTAAAGGAGCTGAGATATGGCATCAGATAAAAGCGTGACGGACAAAATATCATGTCTGATATGTTGATTACATCATGATGGAGACAGCTGAGGTTGAAAATGATGAGCTCATTGGATTGCCCATGTTGACAAACCTAGGGGTAGGATGTGTCACCAGGACTGTAGCTGTTGAAGGAGATAAGATACGAAGGCGTGACAGACGGACACACACACACACAGACACACACACACACAGATACACAGACACCATGACCAAAAACAATATGGTTCCCGATCTTGATGATCGGGAACCATAATGATCAACCCAGTCGTAGAGAACGGAAAAACCTGCGTTATAATTAGCGCTTAACTGATTAGCTAATGTTTCACTTGTTACTGTGTCATATTCTAAACATAAATTTTCTAATTTATAATTCATATTTGCAGTAGTGCCAGTAACAATTATATCCTCTTTCGGTGCTAAAGTTATTTCAAAAATAATATCTTCCCTAATAGGAAATTTATAAAACGGAGCATGAGTAGACATTAATTCAAAATCTAAGGGAATTTTATATTTCTTATCAAATACTGTCTTAAGTGTTTTTTGCGCATTTGTTTCTCCTTGCACACTTGCTTCGGCAACTCCTGATCTCAGCTGTCTTAAATTCTTATGTTGTATACCTTGAAATACTAGGTTACCTCTTTCATTCTCGGTTAACCATAAATCTTTAAAAGTGGAATATAAATTATAATTATCAAGTTGAAAGATTGCTTCTGTTCCCCATTTTACAACCAGTTTCGAGATAAGATTTCTACCGAGGTTGTTAACAACGTAATTTGTTGCATGGCCTGAAAGATCAACATCAGCGGATAAATAGAATGAATCTGGTACAAATAAAGTATTTTCTGTTAACCTTGGAACTCTTATGTACAATGTTTCTTTTGGATTTGCCGATGAAGGATTATTAGTAATAACATGGTGATGTCTTTCAGCCTTTAAACCGAGTGGAATTCTGAGACTCCTAACTGTATTCAGTATCTTTCCTGTTGCCATTTATTTATCAGATTTTTTATTACGATTTTTAACCGCACGAACACCCTCAATAAGTAAAGTCCATAAATTATAGAACTAACAATAATGATTACAAGTATAATCATATGCTCTGCTAAAAATCCAACAGCAGCTCCAATTGATTTTAAGATAAATGAAGCTATTTTACCAATTATTCCTGGTAAAGCTGCAAGTGATTTCTTAGCTAATTCTGCAAGCCATTGGGCAAATTTCTTTAGACCTTCTTTTACTGGGTTTGATGGTTTAGGAGTTGGTTCTGGTTTAGGAGTTGGTTCTGGTTTAGGAGTTGGATCTGGTTTGGGCTTAGGTTTAGGTGGTTCAGGTTTGGGCTTAGGTTTAGGTGGTTCGGGTTTAGGCTTAGGTTTAGGTTTTGGTGGTGATATAGCTTGTTTACCAGTCAAACCAAGGGCTAGACCAATAGATAACCCAATAGTGCTTAACGTCATTACAACTGCTGTAATTATAGAACCGATTGTTATTCCCTCAATTTTAAAAATTATCTGAAGTTTATCTTTTAATGGTATTTTAGAATTTTTTATCATTTCAACGAATAATCTTCTAATCCTTGTTGTTTGAGATTCTCTAAGCAAACCAATATCCCACGCCCCCTTCTTTTCTTCAATTAATTTGTCCATTAATTCTTCTTTCTCTTTTTCGTAAGCTTCCTCAGTTTCGAAATTTTTCCTATTTAGCTTTGATATCTCATCCTGTAATTCCATTATCTTCATATCTCTAACCTCTTTCGCTTCTGCTAATTCATCACCAGCTTTTAACAGAGGTATCAATTCTCTCAAAGCACTTTTGTCAAATAGTTCCTCTTCTGCTGGAAATTTATCCAAATCCTCAAGATGTTGAATTGGTTTAATTCCAAACTTTTTAAATTCCTCTATCAATTTTTGTGCTTCTGGGCTTATTTGCTGTGGCTGTGTTTGCCGTATAGAAGGTTCGTCATCCATCAGTCGCTTTAAAGTTGCTTCTGCTTCTTCTTGTTGTTTTAAAATCTCCTCGGGTGAAAGCTGTTTTGGCTTTATCCAGTTTCCTTCAAGAATATTTCTAAAATAATCAGCAAAAGGTTTGCCATAGCGGGTTTGCAGACCATCATATTCAAATAATTCACCCCTGGGTCTTTCCTTGGTTAAACGAAAAGATTTATCAGGCTCGAGATTTGCTATCTGGCGGTCTGTCATTTCGGAAGGGTTAAAATATCGTTTATTTTGATCTGGAACAAAATATAAGTTATTTCCTTGTACATTTATTCTTTTGGCTACTAAATCTCTACCTTCATCGTTAGAGGACCAACCTGATGTATTAAGATATGTATTAAGATCTCTTTTATTTATATTTATTATTCTTTCTTTTTTCCCCCAGTTTTTCCAATCTCTATTGATTTCTTCAAATGTCCTACCTCTTGCTACAGGTGGTTGTATACCAGTATAATCAAAATAATCATCATCATCTAAATTTGCGCTATCAGTGTTAAATTGTGGGCGACCATATGGATAAAGATAGTCTTCTAAACTTGTTTCTTGCGTACCCGGGGGGTCTTCCTCAGGAACTCTAGAGTACTCTGGCATATCCATCTCTCCGGGATCGTAATCCATTTAATTACCTTAAAAGAAGAGCTATCCCAACTAATGCACCTGTTACAGTAAATATAATGAATTTTATATTTTCATGGTCTGTTGACGCGTTGCTATCGGTTTTCGTGTCAGTTTTTTCTGTTTTTTCAGTTTTTTTAGTTTTTTCAGTTTTTGCGGGGTTTTCAGTTTTTTTAGTTTTTGCTTGCATTTCATGATCCGTTGCTTTAGTTCTCTGCGTTTTAACTGAGTCTCCTTCCATTAATGGTGGTACTCTTCTTTTTTCTTTATTTATATCATTTTTTCCAGGTGTCATACTACTATTTGCTACCTTGATTTTATTGTTATAAGTATCTATTATCCCCTGTTTTAAAATCATATCCGAGCTAATTATGTAAAGTCCAGGACCAATAACATAATCTAATCTGATTTTTGCACCACTTACTATATTCTGGTAGTCGTCAATCGATTTTGAAGTATCTGGTTTTTCATTGATTTTCTCCTCCAATACTTGAAGAAAATGCTTTTGTGCAATTAGTGAGGCGGAAGAGTTACCAATGATTGCTGATCTTGCTCCTGTTTGCGCTTCTAAAACACAAACAACAAATGCTCTAATCGAATCGTTTAACCTTACAAGACCAGCCGTGGTTAGCGAACTATATGTAACCGGGATGAATTTCATATATCGCGGATAATCAGGTTGTTTTAAAACATCAAAAGTTAACTTGCTTTTTAACTTGTTGAATATAGGAAGGAACTCCTTCTTTCTAATAAAATAATCACCTGGAGTTGCATCCTTCATACCTTTTTCCCAATCTTTGGTGAACATATAAGCAAATTTATGACCGGCAAAATCAAATTCTTCTAAGGGGTCTAACATTTTTCTAACGTCATACTTAGGCATTCCAGCCCAAAAATCATAATGTGGATTATAATCATGCGGTAAAGATTCGTGAATGTAGAAATCTTGATGGTTACTAATGTTAAATTCTTTCTTTAATCTAGCATAATTCGTCATGTTTATACCATTGTTAACTTCATTGAAAGCGTCATCAGTTGGTAATGGAATTGCTAAAAATTTGAAAATTTTTCTAATTTGGTAATATAAATGAAATCTATAAACTGTTAATCCTAAATTTCCTAATGCTCCTTTAAAATTCACATCATACAACGATATACCGCACCCAGCTGTTACGCACCAAACAGCCATGTTAAACTGATTCTGGTAAACACGCATCCGTTGATCTTGAAATTTTATTACGTCTTCTTTGTTTGTAAAGTTAATACTCTTTGGAATAATGTCTGGTAAACTAACTTTAAAAAATTCTGGGGCACCACTGCTATCTGTTGTAACTGCTCTAACATAAACTTTAAAGTTAAAAAAATCAAAAGGTTTATGCAAAATATCTACTGCTTTTTTAACTTCTACTTCTGTTAGTTTCTTTCCTTTTTGACTCTCTAGTTTCTTTTCTATTTCTTTTGCTAGTTTACCTGTGTATTTTAGTCTTTCCTCCAAAGATTGTTCTAATTTTTCTAATCTTTTTCTACGTGGATCATCATCTGGTATTTCGTAATAATCAAGTATTTGAAACGGAGTTTTTCTAAGATTGAGTTGTTTGAATACTTCTGCTTGTTTTTTTTCTATATATTTTCTAAGATCATCATCTGGGGGTAAAAGTTGAAGTACACCTAAATCTTTATGTGATTTTTTCACTGGACCAACAGTATCAAGCATGGTTCCATAAAATTTATTCCATTTTGCCAATGATCCCATTGCTATTTATGTAGTGGAATTTTCGATTGCAGGAAGTTCTATAGTTTCAAGAGTAAAATGGATTAATACTGAACTCCCTCTAAAATTTACAACTTTTCCATTTTCATCTGTTATCTGAAATTTCAAATGGTTAGTTGCTTTGTCTACTCTTCTTTCGCAACTGTTTGGTTCGTGTCTCTGAAGTTTTATCTGGTCACCGTCATCAACTGGTATAGAACATAATATGTCTGAATGTTTCGACTGCTGTCGCAGTATATAAAAAGTATGTTCCTGATTAACTAGGTTACATCTTAGGAAGATATCTGTTACATAAAATAGCAACGGTTTGGTTGAATAGTATTTACCTTTATGAGTAAACCTGTCTTGTTTAAATCCAAACCACTCTTTTCTTATTCTGTACTCCATGTCATCTTTTGCATCGTACTCCCATAATTTAAAAACTGTGTTCTCGAGAAGTTCAATTACTAGATAGTTGTTCTCACAGTGAAATTTTACATCATCACGACCTCTCTTTTCTAAGTATTTATTATGGTAATGACAAAAATCTGATAAACTATAATGCCTGTCCAATAGTATTTCTTCCCAGTTAATGGTTTTACCAGCTTTAGCAAGATTCATTAGTAAAATTTTACTCTCAAAGAAATCACCATTAAACCAGGAGTTGTAAAATGTTATACTTCTTACGGTAATAGATTTTATGAAGTGGTAATGTTCTAAATAGAAATCAAATGTAGCTTCTTCACATTCTGGTTGATCTATGAAGAAATCGAGTTGGTTAGACATGGGTATTTACTTAATAGATTTCAAGAGTAAAATGAAACATTAATTTACGCCCTCTAAAATTTACTACTTTTCCATTTTTGTCTGTTATCTGAAATGTTAGGTGATTTGTTGCTTTGTCTACTCTTCTTTTGCTACTACTGGGAATAAATCGTTGCAGTTTAATCTGATCACCGTCGTTAACAGGTATAGAACATAAAATATCTGAGTTCTTAAACTGCTGGCGCAGTGTATGAAGAGTATTTTGATGTAAATCACATCTTAGGAAGAGATTAGTAACGTAAAACGGTAATGACCTAGTTGAATAATATTTTCCTTTTTTATCAAAGACTTCTTGTTTAAATCCAAACCATGTATTAACTATTTTTATCAGATATTCTGCTACTCGATCGTAGCTGATTATTTTTATTTTTCTTCCAGTTTCATAAGGGTCATTTAGAGTTACGTTCCCCGGTCTGGTTGTAAACAAATTAATAAGTTTAAACTCCTTATCTTCTGTTAATTCAATGATAATGTAATTATTACTATCGCAATGAAATTTAACATGTTTTATATCATGTTCTTCGATCATAACCTGCCATCTATTGCAGAACTCTTTTAAACTAAAATGACGATTAAATGGAAAATCATAATCAAAACTGTTTTCTACCACGAATTTATCATATGATAAATAAAAAGGCAATTTCCAGAGTGTTTGCGAATTTTCGACCCCAACCGGGGTCTTCTTCAGGCTGGAACTTTACAATCCGAAACTCTAGAACAGTCTCGGACTCTAGAAGAGTTTCGGATTGTAAAGTTCCAGCCTGAAGAAGACCCCGGTTGGGGTCGAAAATTCGCAAACACTCTGGAAATTGCCTTTTTATTTATCATATATTGTGTGTCAATTTTTGTGCTTTTCTTCTCTTTGGATCTTACGAATTTATCATAATTATATTTTAGTTTCAAATTATCAATGCATAAATCACTTGCTCTTTGAAACCTTTCAGCATATTCTTCAATGCTTTCGTTAGGGTTTCTCGGGACATTCATACTTCTGGAGCATGTATCTTCAACATTTAGAATTTCACTTTTTTCATACCCACGATCGGTAACTAAAAACTGAAAAACTTTTACACTTTCTGGGAGAAAATCCCCTGTCCACCAAGAATTATAAAATGAAATATTTTTTAAAGTAATAGATTTTATAAAATGAAAATTCTTCAAATAAATTTCAAATGTAGCTTCTTCACATTCTGGTTTATTTATAAAGTAGTCTATGTTTGTAGGCATTTTCCTTCGGTATTTAATTAAGAGTAAATTGGTGGAGCTGAGGGAAACGGTAATGATTGGTAATAATAGTAGTAATTATAGTTATGGTTTATTACTGGTTTTACTGGCTCTTCAACTTTTCTATCATCTCTGACTGAGCTAGTTTCTTTCCTTCTTCTAAAAAAGTCTTTTTAAGTGCTTCCATGTCAACGTTTTGGTTAACAGTAGCAGTTTCTTTTTGTTTTTTTCTTATAGCATTTTTTAGGGTAATATATTTTTCTTTTTCACCAACTATTAATGAGAATTCTTCTTGGGTAATATGTGAATCTGATAAAGCTCTACTAATTAAGTTATTAACTGTGTTTAATTTTGAGATAGCTAACATTCCTATTTTTTCATGTTTTTCAATTTTACTTTGAAATCTTTTAGCAAAAAAATTTAAAGTTGAAGAAATAAGTGCGCCTCCAATTGTTACAGCTCCTAATGCTAATCCAACTGGGGTTGCAATTATACCGGCTAATGCGGTTACACCAATCGAGCCAGCAGCGACACTTGTAAAATTTAAGAAATGATTAGTATAAGAGAAACCGTTAAATGCTTTCATATATTTGGAATGTATTGCTCTTCTAAATTCTATTTCACTCTCAAAGAATTTTTTTATTTCTGAAATATGTTGTAATCTAAATTGCACTGCTGTCGCAGTCGGGTCCGGTGGTGATGGTTCTTGTGGTTGAGGGTTGTAAGGTGGTGGTATAAACGGTTGTATAGTTGCTGGCAACTGTGGATATATTCTCTTGTCTTCGTCTGCGTTTCCTCCGTGCATTTAATTAGTAAGAAATAGTTGAGTCTGGGGTAGGCTCAGGTTTAGGCCGCGGTTTAGGAACTGGGATGGGTTTTGGAATAGGTTTAGGAGGTTCAAGGATTTTAGGAGGTTCAGGAGGTTCAGGAATTTTAGGAGGTTTAGGAATTTTAGGTGGTTCAGGAATTTTCGGATTTTCAAGGATTTTAGGAATAACCCAATCACCATCAATTAATACAGGTTCGGGCACTGTAGGCACTACTGGTTTTACAAGTGAATCACTCATAGTTGCAGTATTTTGTTCCTCTAGTATTTTTTGCCAATTTTTCGGTCTTTTAGAATAACCCCAATATCTACTCATTTACTAGACAGATTTTATAATTAATTCATACTGAATATCACCTTCGTTGAAGTTTATTTTTCTATTATTTTCATCTGTAACCCAAATTCTCAATTTGTTAAATCTTTCAACGCAAGGTCTTCCAGTCATGTCGGTCATGTTGTATTGTAACAATTCTCCGAAGTTACATTTTTTAATTGGTAATCTAACAAATATATCACTTCTCTCACCATTGTAAATCATATGCTCAGTGTTAATTATGTCACAATGAATATGGAAATACTCGAAAGGTTTGAAATTAATGGGTTCATCGCCTTTTATTACCCCGTCACTACCTTTTGCGGCTGGCCTCATGTATCTACCGATCCCTAATAGTTTTTTAGCATTTTCTTGTATAAGAAGAGTGTAGTCATTAACAGTTTTTCCTGTAGGAATATCAAATGTAATTTCTATCTTACCATCGTGAGGTCCTAAATAAAAACTCATAAAACCTCTATCGAAACCTATTACTTGTAGTTGTTTTTTAAATTCTTTGTTAAATTCTTTAAATTCGTAATTCCCATCCGGCATATTAAGATATTTCCCCCGCCGACTCCCTTGACTATTTTCATAAATAACAAATCTATTATTATCTAAATCACCTGAAATATTGTAAAAAGTACAGGGTATTCCTGCGTAAATAATTCTAACATTTTCTACATCTAGTACCTCTTCATCCAATTGAACAGTTAGGTCATTTGCCTCTTGATCAGGATAGTCCTTTGAGTTGATCATTAACATTTTTTCCTTGCTTTCCTGCGGCATTTATTCCATAGAAAATGCAGTTTTAGAATTTTCATCTTCAGTTTTTACCGGTTCCTTAGGTTTTTGAGTGGGTTTTTTCGGAGTAGCGATAGGTTTAAAAACACGATATTTTCCCCATTTAACCCAAACTATTGCGCCCCCGATAACTAAAACTGTTGGTAAAAGTAACCATGAAAAATTATTATTATCCGAGGATTTTTCTTCAGGTTGGGGTTGTGGTTCGAGTTGTGGTTTAGGTTCAGAAACCGGGGGCTGTGGTTTGGGTTCAGGTTCATTTTTTTTAATTAGTAGATTTTGTTTTCTCTTTTTTAATTCTTGAGATCGTCTTCCTAATTCTTTACTCCATGCGATTTGTTTTTCTGTTCTAGGTTTTTTAGGTGGAGTAGTAATAACAGTTTGGATACTGTGTCCAGTAGTATTTTTAGGTGGTAAACTTTCTTCTTTTATTTCGCTTACCTGTGATTCACTCATTTATTGAGGTGATTTTCGGCTGTGTCGTCGCTTTTTGCATTTTCGGCTTTCTTTGGTCTTTCTGGAATGGTTGGAGGAGGTTCGGTGTAGTTAATATTTCCAACAGTTATCAAACTCGTTGAAGCGATTGCCATTAGTGCACCCATTTTTAGAGTAAGCCATCCAGCCCACTTATCTACTTCGGTTCTCAAAATATAGTCGGTGCTTAAATCTTCGCACAGTTTTTCTTCGTTTTCTATTGGTAAAAATAAACTAGCTAGTTTCGAATAGGACTTTAAAATCGTTTTACTAAAAGTATCGTTGACTCTAGTAGATAGTGTGCTAGTGTAAATCCTGTGATATTTTATTAAGTCTTTTTCGTTCATGTTGTCTAGGTCGTTAAAAGTTAATTGTTTTCCAGTAAATTCCTTTGTTTTACCAGTAGCAACTAAAATCTCTAAATCTCCTTTAGCTTGTTTCGCTTGTTCTGACAAGACTTGACTGAAATTTTGACTGGGTGTAACTGGTTTTCGACTAAAATCTAAACAGGGATTAACTGGTAGTTGATTATTGTTAAAATTTTGTTGACTTCCAGTTGGGGCTTGTTGGTTTCTAGTTGCCCCTAGTTGACTACTAATAGTTGGGTTTGTTGAGTTTGTTGATAAATAACCAAAATCTTTTATTACGTTGTCTATTAATTGTGTTTCGGTGTTTGAAATGCTCATTTAATTAGTAAAAAGTCATACGGAAATTGTAATCTCATAACTAATTTTGTTGATTTATTATCTTTTAACTCTTTGATTACTTCATTTCTGATTTCTTTTGGTATAACAGCATTTTCTTTTAAAGCTTGTTTCATAGCATCTTCATCTTTATTGTAAAATAATACCAATAATCTTATGTTTTCTCGAAAATCTTTTACAATTGAATTATATTTCTGAATTAGAACCCATGTGGTTATGCCATAATGCCTCCCGGAAAAGGCCAGATTGCACAATTCCGTTGCTTTCTTTTTACTGTCTTGAAGGTTAGCGCAATCGTCTATTACGAAGAGAGTGTTTGTACCTTTAAAAATTTGCATGCATAACCAGAGAACTAAATTTAAGTTTGTTTTCACTAGAAATGGATTGAGTACAATGAAATTTTTGTCTTTGAAGATCCATTTTCTATTGTAGGTCTCGTTATAATCGAAGGTCGGACAAAATAGGATAATATTCTCGAAATGACCTTGGTAGACACACTCAAGGAGGTCAAGAACGAAATATGTTTTTCCACAGTTGGTTACTCCGGAGATAATCGCGTTATATGGCTCGAAAATAAAAAAATCCTTAAGTTTGGAAGTCATTTATAGAGAGAAATTTGTGTGCACAACGCACCTTTAATTCCATACCTTTAATTCCATACCTTTAATTCCATACCTTTAATTCTATTCACCACGGCTCACGCATGAGTAGTTTTTATACAACTCTATTCACCACGGCTCACGCATGAGTAGTTTTCACACAACAATGGGTATTTAAAGAAAACTGCACACCTTATTATTAACAATGTTCTATAGCCGAGTGGTTTGGACGTTGGGCTCACAATACATGCTCGTTCATGTGTGGGTTCGATCCTGGAAGGGGGTTTTGCTGAAATGCCCAAAAAAGGGCCTAAAATCTATCACGGCGTTCCAAATATTGTGAACAGCGTTCCAAATGAATAGAAGTATAAATTTTTTTCACTTTTTTCCAAATTTTCGCAATATTTGTATAAGCAACAGGACTTTCAGGATTGAAATATAGGTTTCTTAGATACTGTTCTGTATCCATTTTCGAACTTTGTTCGCGTTGCATTGCACGTTATTTATTTTTCGAGAAATTTATAGTATAAGGAAAGTGAAAGGATCTGGACGGAGGAGATTTTATTAGTTTGCAAGTTTAGGTAGGTATAGTTTTTGGAAACAGCCCGGAAATAGGGAGATTTTAAGGTTTTTTTAGCCTGGGGGGTGCGGCTAATCTTCCTCTTCCGTCCAGATCCTTTCACTTTCCTTATACTTACGACAACGTTATTTTTCATACTGCTAGTTCACCAGATTATGTATTGCATTTTCGGTACAAAAAATAACGTTGTCGTAAAGCTAACGTTTCTTAAACTCCCTAATTTCACAAAAATACCACTAACGCTCGTTGGTTGATGAACACGCCATCATTTCTACACTTTGGGTACCCTGGTGACACTTACGATGCAGTAGCCATGTGAACATTAGGGCCCACAAACGTTTCTGAAACTGGAATGCATTTCCCGTCAGCTGTCCAAGCCATAAAAGTCTGTGTCCCTGGAATGAAAATGTTAAAAATGTGAAGGAATGTTGCCACAGGCACGCTCTGCGGATGAGAAGACCATAAAAAAGTGTGCCCGCATTGCTTGTTGTTTACCAATCGCTTCGATGTTTTTTTTCCAGATTTTTGTTTCCTCGAAATAAGCTACGGTTACACCTGTTGAAAATACCCGTGTTTTTCCAGACCCGTGTCAAACCCGTGTGTACGAAAAGCACGGCGAGAGGTCACACCACTACATTGTAGTTAAGTAGCCCGGCGACAGTTGCGCTGCATGCACTGACTCTTCGCTCATTTCTGTATTGGCACACATTGTTGGAGGCGCGAAAACAACGTCACTTAATGGCTGCGCCATCTGTAGCCGTGCTAAGAACTAACGAAAACACGGGGATTTCGAAAAGCACGGCGAGCTTGCCGTGTTTCAAAAACCCGTGTTTTTCAGACACGGGTTTCTTGAAGCCCGGCAATTCATAGGTGTGACCGCAAAAAAAACGGGGATTTTATGTAGTGTAACCACAGAAACTGCAGACCGATCAAAATCAATAGCCTACTACAATGTAGTAGTGTGACCTCTCGCCGGGATTTTCGTACACACGGGTTTGACACGGGTCTGGAAAAACACGGGTATTTTTATGTAGTGTAACCACGGTTAATGTCAGGGACATAAGTGGATACAAGTTGCCCCTTGACTGAAATTCTGGGTCGATTTCAAACATTTTACGGTCAATTTCAATTTTTTTTACAAACAAGAGGGAACGCCTCCCCCGCCCTAGAATGTTATTTCAGCGGTATGGAGAGCTCCTTAATTTAAGAGTCTTATCAAACAACAACCGACATGGGCGAATTTCTCATAAACCCAGTTGATCAGGATGTGTTTCAAAAAGTGTTCCGTCCGACACCAGATAATTTTCACCATTCTTTTGTCTACTGGTGAAAGGCTGTTTCTTGAAACTCAACAATATTCATGTCAGATCTAGGTATCATGGAGCTCTAAATTTTGGCACTGAAATCTAATTGATCTATTAACCCTTTAAAGTCTGACAGCAGAAAGTAGTTTTGGTGTCAGACGGAACGATAGATTTTGCTGGTAAGCTCAACATTTTTTGACCCTGCTTCAAATGAGTGTACACTGTACATCCCAGATGGAGAAACTAATAGTTAAAGGTCTATAATTATCAAATACTATGTATTTGATAATTGGAAATAGTTGGAAAAGTATCCATCAAAGTTACAGGATCGTTTTTCAAGAGAACTTGTTTTGGAAAGCGTTAGGTTAATACTCAATAACAACAATTTCCAGTTTGGAGAGAGAAACTTCACTCAAATCAAGGGTACATGCATGGGTTCAAAAATAGGCCCTGTTTATGCAATTTTGACCCTAGCATATCTAGAAGAAACTAGACTTTACCCGAGGGTCAGACAGAAATACCCTGAACAGGCACAATTCATTATTGATCAATGAAAACAGTACATTGACGATTGCGTCTTACTGTGGAAAAAGGGCATGGGAAATATAAACGATTTCCATGAAATTTTAAACAGCCTGTGTGAGGATTTAAAGTTCACCCTTGAGACCAGTGAAAGAAACATTCCCTTCTTGGATGTTTTGGTCATTAAACAAGGAAATCGGATAGTCACCGATATCTACTCTAATTGTTAGATTGCATCACAGCGGCCGAGAGCATACAATAGCCCACTTGCGCCAGACTTTGTGGATTATCCAAGTTCGGGTGCTTGTGAAGAAAGTGATCTATGCTTGCTTGTATTGTCATCGCCGGCGCGTGCGCCCTGTTGTGCCAAAAATGGCACAGTTACCACTAGCTCGCGTATTAGACATGCGCCCTGTATTTAGCATAACTGGTCTAGATTATTTTGGCCCCTTCTTGGTGAAGAGAGGGCGATCATGCGAGAAAAGATGGGTTTCTTTGTTCACATGTCTGAGCGTGCGCGCGATTCATTTGGAGCCGGTCGCTTCCATGGACTCTGACTCTTTCATTATGGCACTGAGACGATTTGTTGCGCGACGCGGCACTCCTTGTGAGATATATAGTGATAATGGTACTAACTTTGTCGGGGCGAGCCGTGAGTTGAAAGAAGCCATTGCAAATCTATTGAAAGACAGCAAGGTTCATGACGCCATGGCAAACCGTGGCATTACGTTCTATCATATCTGTCCCAGAGCTCCACATATAGGTGGCGCTTGGGAGTCGTTGGTGAAAAGTGTCAAGTCTTCCTTGAGGGCTGTCATGAAGGACCGCACTGTTTATGAGGATGTCCTCCATACAGTCTTGTGTGAAGTAGAATCCATTCTGAATAGTCGCCCGCTAACTTATGTCAGTACCGATGTTGGTGATCCTGAGCCCCTTACCCCTGGTCATTTCCTGGCAAAGTGCAGTGTCGGGGCCTATGCTCCTGTCAAGACTACTGAACGTCAACTGTCTAGTAGGAAACGTTGGATTCAGACGCAGGTGTTGACAGATCAATTTTGGAAACGATGGAGGAGAGAATATCTTCCTACATTGACTGTAACTTCAAAATGGCGTTCTGAGGCAAGCAACTTGAAAGTTAATGATGTAGTTTTGGTTGCAGACGATGGTGTACCGCGCGGCCAGTGGCCATTGGCAAAGGTAGTAGAGACCATTCCTGGGAGAGATGGTCGCGTGAGAGTGCTTAGGGTGAAAACTGCAGGTGGCGTCTTGATGCGCCCAGCCTCAAAGATTTGTCTTTTAGAAGAAGCTTAATGCATTCATTGCTGTTGGATTGTCATTGCCAAGAATATTGAAGCTTACCCGACTTGGTGTTGATTATATGTAAGAGGTCTGTCGAATTAAGTAGGCTAGTATTAAGAACTGATGAGAAGTATATCTAGTTTCATTGTTCAGAGTTAAATTGCACTTAAGTGTTTTATGGCTTGCTATAGTTACTATTAATCGGATAAGTGTTTAAATACTTCAGGAGTAACTAGCAAGATAAGATGTAATTGAG
The DNA here is from genome assembly GCA_002633025.1 of Notospermus geniculatus. Lineage (NCBI taxonomy): Eukaryota > Metazoa > Nemertea > Pilidiophora > Heteronemertea > Lineidae > Notospermus > Notospermus geniculatus. The sequence goes on along the minus strand of NMRB01002584.1, from coordinate 61,275 downwards.
ATTAAAAATTTACAAATATTATTCAGACGACGCTGTTGCAGCGTGCGTCAGGGGCGTGGCGATGGTGGATACCGGAAGTTTAGTTTCCCTCTTTCATTTGGTTTGGAATCTTTAAAATTAATATAGTCCCTTTAAATTTATATACTCCTTGAACCCTTTTTTGGCTTTGGTTGGTCCCATTCAATTGTGGACCCTTCCAGCTTTCTTAACGTTTCTATTGGTCACTTAGTGTGACAATGGCTTCGCTGGGCTTTAAATCCAGGGGCGTTTTGCCGGGTATTCGCTTCTCGCCACGGTCCTGGAGTGCACGTCGTAAAGAGTGAAGTAGGCCAAATTTGGTAAGTTGGCTGTATATAGATAATTTTCCGTTTTCGGCCGAATTCTTTGGTTTAGAATTTCTTCTGTTTTCCCGTCTCTTTCGTATCGATACACTCGTACCTATTTGCTTAAACATTATTTTATTGGTTGTCGAATACTTACCTCCTTATATTTTATAATTTACAGTTAACCGAAAAACCGAACCAACGAACGTATGTAGTTACGTTATGGAAGTAGAAGAAGAAGAAATTGCTGTTTCTGAGTATAAGAATCTTCTGCTATTTCTTGACTCGTGTCGACAATTGGCCCGACCATAAGTTAACAAATTCACCAGACGACATCAGGACGACGTGCACACGATAACCAGGACCAGGACCGTGGCAAGGTAAGTGTCCAGCCGCACTCTATATATCTACGTACACCGAAACAGCACCATGGACACTCGCCCGAAGTCGGCACCAAATATACTCAGAAACTATACCCTGTACTCGGAGTCTGAGCATCAAGAAAGAACCACCCCTCGTATCCCAGTTAAGAAAGAACAAGCCGGTTCTGATAGAACACGTGTTCGCTTCCAGCAGGATGAGACCCCCTCTGAATCTGAGCTAGGACAAAAATTTAAAATGCTGAATTTACGTTTACAAATGTTAAGTGATGAGGCAGATGATCTGCAACAAAAATCCAAGTCATTGAGAAATTTCGGGAAGAATCCTAGTGTTGCCAGGCAGGAGGAGAATAAAGACTTAGAACAATCTCAATCTGAATATATAGTGATTGATGAATGCGGGGCTGACAGCACAGAGCCTAGGCGTTGCATTTGGGAGTGTGAAAGGGAAAGTATTTTGCATGAATCTCCTGAACTCGCCTCTCCTGGGCAATTACGCGGCAGCCGACACTCGGAATCTTTTGATTCTTCACGGGGGCGATGCCCAACCCCGCAGAGTCAGAAGGTGTATGCTCAGGAGACGCGTGTTTGGAGCCCAGATAATGTAGGTCAAGCAACGCCCGGGTCCTTTACTTGTCAACCTCGCATTAGTAACTGGATAGACGATTTGCAGAAAGGAAATCAGAACCCGGCACCCCAAGTAGTAGGCCTATATCCTGGCTCTATGGTTCCATATCCGAATTGCGGACTTCCACAGTTTTCTCTTGAGACTTTCTCTGGGGACCCTGTAGAGTGGCCAGAGTGGTCACTAAATTTTTCAAGAATTTGATACATGACAATCCGGCCCTAACGACTTCTCAGAAATTGGGGTTTTTGAAGACCTTTTTGGGTAAGGAGCCAGAGAGCAAGGTTTTTGGGTTGTTGCTGGATGGTAAGAATTATTCATTAGTGTTAAGCGAGTTGCAGAGGATATATGGGAATCCGGCTTTTGCCATAGAAGCATATATTCGCAAGGTACGAGCGTGGCCCAAATTACGTGGTATCACGGACGTTGGTGCTTTTTGTACTTGAGTGTCACAGCTTATGCAAATATTTGTAACCATGGGTTACACAGCAGATCTACAGGGTAAGTGCCTCCTTTCTGACCTGGTTTCCAAACTGCCCACGAATATGCTGGAGTCCTGGGGTAGTTACGTGGTAAAGTATGGTAAGGGTGACCCCACAGTAGCATTATTTCATCAGTGGCTTTTGAAGAAGGAAGAAGCTCTGAGGTACAGTTCTATGCATGTAGTGGCCCCTAAGGAAAACGTACCTCAGGTTAAAACAAATGCCGGTGCGAAGGTCAAGTCAGAAGGGGGATCCAAGCCAAAGTCTGGTCTGTCTACCTTAATGACATCTACAGGTGCAGACAATGCCAAACCCAAACACTGCGTCTTTTGTTCAGGGAATGACCATTGGTTGGATGCATGCCACAAGTTTCTTAGGTTGGCCCCTGCTGATAGGTTAGCATGGTTCAAACAACAAGGACGGTGTTTTCTTTGTACCAAGAGAACCCACCGCTCCAGTGGTTGTTTTCTAAAGATCAAGTGCAAGGCCAATGACTGTGGTAAAAGACACGCGACCGTATTACATGACGCGTGGGATCGTGACCCGCCTCAGAAGGCGAACAATAAGCCTGCTGGTAGTAGTCCACATGTTGGTGTTTGGGGTATTGCGCAAGTTACATCATCGACCGTTTACTTACAAACACTACATGTAAGGGTACACGCACCTAATGGTAGCATTGTCGATANGTGGTTGAAGAGGGGCCAGGAGTGGGAGACTCCTGTCGATCGAAAAAACCCTGATCAGGGGACTCTGTCAGGCCGAGTAAGCCGTAACATTCAAGTTACCATAAATAGGACGTAGGAGTCGGGCATTTCATTCAAATAAAAGTTTTTCATATGTGTGGTGCAATGAACCATCATTTCCAAAAACTTGACACCCCACAAAAATAATGAGCGAGGTTTATTGTACAAAATTATGTTGTTACCATGTTGGTATAGGAGGAGGCAACATTCCTATAGTTTTTATTCGCCATATTTCTTATTCTACAATTAGTTATTAAGATTAGTATTAGAAGTATTTCACTGTAAAATGACAATGTACATGTACAATGTTTTTTAACCGTGCCTCTAATGTAAATTCAGTCTACAGTTCATCCACTGTAAAAAACTGCTGTAAATTCACAGTAATTTCTATAGGCGTTGTTTTTCTACAGTCATCTGGTCATTATGAAGTTAGCATGTTGTGGGCCAAGAACCCGGTAGAACTTCCCAACAATCGTCCGCTCGCAGAACGTAGGTTTAAGTCCTTGGAACGAAAACTTGATAGAGACCCTGCTCAATGTCAAAGGTATATGAATGTGTTAAATGGTTATGTGAGCAATGGCTTTGCCAGGAAAATGTCTGCGGAAGAAACGAAGTTGACCAGTGATCGCACCTATTATCTTCCACACCATGGTGTGGTAAACCCCAAAAAACCAGAGAAATTGAGAGTTGTCTTTGACGCAGCAGCAACGTATTGTGGCAAAAGCCTGAACAGTCAGTTGCTTACAGGTCCAGATTTGATCAATAGTTTGGTTGGTGTTTTATTGAGGTTTCGATGTGGCACAGTGGCTATGTCCGCTGACGTTGAAGGCATGTTTCATCATGTTTTCGTTCCCCCCGCTGATCGCGATGCGCTGCGCTTCCTGTGGAAAGAGGACATGACGACAAGTGGTCCCCCTGAGGAATATCAAATGGTGGTCCATATTTTTGGAGCCAAGAGTTCCCCGTGCTGCGTGCCTTAGACGATGCGCAAATGATAATGAGAGTACCGGTAGTTTCAGTGACCAGGCCTTGCATACAGTCCGACGCATATTCTATGTTGATGATATGCTTAAGTCTGTGGATTCTGTGCAGGAGGCAGTTTCTCTTGTATTCGAGTTGATTGGTCTGACGGCTACCGGGGGTTTCAAGCTCACCAAATGGGCTTCTAACAACCACGAGGTGTTGAATGCGATTGGCGAACTTGACCCTGAGTTAGGTATATCCACAGTCATCAACCTTGACCTTGACGATAAAACTAGGACCATATGTAGGACGTTAGGCATGAGTTGCGACATGAAACATGACATCTTCACCTTCAGCTCCGTTGAGATCAAAACCATGTGTACAAAGCGCGGCATTCTGAGTGCTGTAAGCTCTGTGTTTGATCCTTTGGGTATTGTTGCCCCATTTGTTCTCAGGGCCAAGCTCTTACTTCAGCAACTCTGGGAAGAAGGGTTGAGCTGGGATGACCCCATTACTGAAATTGCCCTTGAAGATTGGCTGAACTGGTTGGCCGAATTGAGTGACCTTACGAATCTAGAGTTACCACGTTGTTTGTGGCCAGTTGATTTTCATCCTGTTAAGTTTGTTCTGCATATCTTTGCAGATGCCTCTGAAAAGGCGTTCGGGGCAGTGTGTTATCTACAGATGTTGTCACCCTTGGGTGAAATTCATGTCGCATTTGTTGTCGCCAAGACACGCGTGGCACCAGTAAAAAGGAATTGCCTGACCTTGCCACGCCTTAAACTCCAGGCTGCTGTGTTAGCTGTTCGTCTGCAGAAAACAGTACAGTCTGAATTAGATTTGGACATTTCAGATTCTTATTTTTGGACAGACTCTCTGATTGTGCTTCAGTATATAAGCAATGGTTCTAAACGACTGAAGACATTTGTTGCCAACCGTGTGTCCGAGATTAGGCAGGTTAGTCAACCTGAACAATGGAGATTTGTTCCTGGACACCTTAATCCCGCAGATGACTGCTCACGGGGATTATCAGTGTCTCAATTGATCATTGGTGGCCGTTGGTTCAGGGGCCCTGAATTCCTGTGGGGGGATGAATCTACATGGCCTTGTCAGCTCTGGCAACCTGAGTTGAGCGAGACTGATTGTGAAGTGAAACGCGTGGCTGTTGTGACTCAAGAAGAAGGCTGTTTGCTTGACCCTGCCAAGTTCTCTAGTTTACGAAGACTACAACGCGTTACAGCTTGGTGTTTTAGGTTCTGTCACATCTACACGCGCCGTCCGCATGAACGTAGATCTGGTCTGCTCACCGCGGATGAACTCAATGAGGCCCTGTTGTATTTGACAAAATCTGCACAACGGGAAGTCTTTCCTGAAGAAATTCGTGCTTTGTCATCTGAGTTGCCTTTGCCGCGAAACAGTCGGCTGTTGGCGTTGACGCCCATTTTGAGTGAGGGTGTTCTTAGAGTTGGTGGTCGTTTAGAAAACGCAAATATTCCACCAGAATCGCGTCATCAAATTATTTTGCCAAGAACCCATGCCATAGCTGAACTTTTGGTAAAGGACGCGCATGTTAGATTACATCACAGCGGCCTACAATAGCCCACTTGCGCCAGACTTTGTGGATTATCCAAGTTCGGGTGCTTGTGAAGAAAGTGATGCTTGCTTGTATTGTCATCGCCGGCGCGTGCGCCCTGTTGTGCCAAAAATGGCACAGTTACCACTAGCTCGCGTATTAGACATGCGCCCTGTATTTAGCATAACTGGTCTAGATTACTTTGGCCCCTTCTTGGTGAAGAGAGGGCGATCATGCGAGAAAAGATGGGTTTCTTTGTTCACATGCCTGAGCGTGCGCGCGCGATTCATTTGGAGCCGGTCGCTTCCATGGACTCTGACTCTTTTATTATGGCACTGAGACGATTTGTTGCGAGACGCGGCACTCCTTGTGAGATATATAGTGATAAATGGTACTAACTTTTTCGGGGCGAGCCGTGAGTTGAAAGAAGCTATTGCAAATCTATTAAAAGACAGCAAGGTTCATGACGCCATGGCAAACCGTGGCATTACGTTCTATCATATCTGCCCCAGAGCTCCACATATAGGTGGCGCTTGGGAGTCGTTGGTGAAAAGTGTCAAGTCTTCCTTGAGGGCTGTCATGAAGGACCGCACTGTTTATGAGGATGTCCTCCATACAGTCTTGTGTGAAGTAGAATCCATTCTGAATAGTCGCCCGCTTACTTATGTCAGCACTGATGTTGGTGATCCTGAGCCCCTAACCCCTGGTCATTTCCTGGCAAAGTGCAGTGTCGGGGCCTATGCTCCTGTCAGAACTACTGAACGTCAACTGTCTAGTAGGAAACGTTGGATTCAGACGCAGGTGTTGATAGATCAATTTTGGAAACGATGGAGGAGAGAATATCTTCCTACATTGACTGTAACTTCAAAATGGCGTTCTGAAGCAAGCAACTTGAAAGTTAATGATGTAGTTTTGGTTGCAAATGATGGAGTACCGCGCGGCCAGTGGCCATTGGCAAAGGTAGTAGAGACCATTCCTGGGAGAGATGGTCGCGTGAGAGTGCTTAGGGTGAAAACTGCAGGTGGCGTCTTGATGCGCCCAGCCTCAAAGATTTGTCTTTTACAAGAAGCTTAATGCATTCATTGCTGTTGGATTGTCATTGCCAAGAATATTGAAGCTTACCCGACTTGGTGTTGATTATATGTAAGAGGTCTGTCGAATTAAGTAGGCTAGTAGTATTAAGAACTGATGAGAAGTATATATAGTTTCATTGTTCAGAGTTAAATTGCACCTTAGTGTTTTATGGCTTGCTATAGTTACTATTAATCGGATAAGTGTTTAAATACTTCAGGAGTAACTAGTAAGATAAGATGTAATTGAGATCAAAAATTTAGAAATATTATTCAGACGACGCTGTTGCAGCGTGCGTCAGGGGCGTGGCGATGGTGGATACCGGAAGTTTAGTTTCCCTCTTTCATTTGGTTTGGAATCTTTAAAATTAATATAGTCCCTTTAAAATTATATACTCCTTGAACACTTTTTTGGCTTTGGTTGGTCCCATTCAATTGTGGACCCTTCCAGCTTTCTTAACGTTTCTATTGGTCACTTAGTGTGACAATGGCTTCGCTGGGCTTTAAATCCAGGGGCGTTTTGCCGGGTATTCGCTTCTCGCCACGGTCCTGGAGTGCACGTCGTAAAGAGTGAAGTAGGCCAAATTTGGTAAGTTGGCTGTATATAGATAATTTTCCGTTTTCGGCCGAATTCTTTGGTTTAGAATTTCTTCCGTTTTCCCGTCTCTTTCGTATCGATACACTCGTACCTATTTGCTTAAACATTATTTTATTGGTTGTCGAATACTTACCTCCTTATATTTTATAATTTGCAGTTAACCGAAACCGAACCAACGAACGTATGTAGTTACGTTATGGAAGTAGAAGAATAAATTGCTGTTTCTGAGTATTCGATCTTCTGCTATTTCTTGACTCGTGTCGACAATTGGCCCGACCATTCCTAAAGTTTCCTTTTACCACATCAATATTTAAGACGTTTCCATTTTCATCGATCAAACAAATCAGACGTACATGAACTATTCCACTTTCATAAACATCATCAAAAAACAATGTTCGACCTCTATGTTTCACACTTTCATTATTCCAAATAATTGCCTTACAAGGAACGGACACTCGCCTCCCGTTGGTAAACACATTAAGGTAAAATTGTGGCATGGCAGCAATTTTCAACGTCTCTAACTCATATTTTGAGTTATATAATAGCCCACTGCCTCCAATTGGCGCGAGTGCCGGTTCCAAGGACAATTTCCAAAATGACAGTACATCTGGATTTAGCAAACGTTTTGTCCACATTATTCTATTTGCTAATATCATTTTGTTCAAATCTAGCATTCTAAGTCCACCTTTTTTGTGGTCCAGGGTCAGAGTTGCCCTTTTAACCTTTTCTGACCCACCATTCCATATAAACCTATAGATGCACCTCTCGATTTGCTTGACAACTTCGTCAGGTACATCAAATACTGACGCAGCATACAAAAATTTTGAGATAGCAAATGACTTGGTAATGGTGATCCTACCGAGATCGAATGGTTAGGCTAGGGGTAATTGAGCCCATCACCGAACCAACTGAGTGGGTCAGCCAAATAACAACAGTCATGAAGAAAAATGGTATGTGAGAGTGTGTCTAGACCCTATCCCCTTGAACAAAGCCATACGCCGCCAACATTATCCATCCACCACCCTTGAACAAGTTGCCGCTAAAATGCCCAACAGGGTTTTTTCCAAGTTTGATGCCACAGCTGGCTACTGGCAACTCAAGCTGACCCCAGCCAGTTCAAAGTAAACCTGTTTCAACAGTCCCTGGGGTCGCTTTGTATTTCTGAGGATGCCCTTTGGTATTAGCTCTGCAGGAGAAATATGGCAACGTGCCATGGTGTAGGAATTTGGTACAGTTGAAGGCCTAGATACCATTGTGGATGATATGCTCCTGTCAGGAGATGTCGACGAAGTCCATGATGATCGCTTAGAGGTATTCTTTGAACGTGCCCGGTACTCTGGCCTGAAGTTTAATCGTCCAAAATGTGAGATCGGTAAAGATTCCGTAGGCTACTCTGGTCATTTGATGACAGATGAGGGCCTAACGGCAGACCCAGAGCGGATTAGAGCGCTCCAAGAGATGCCCAAACCCACAATCAAGGCCGAGTTAGAGGCGTTTCTAGGCATCATGTGTACCTGCGAAATTCGTCCCAAATTTATCGCGAATGTCTGCGCCGCTCCGCGAATTACTAGAGAAAGGCGTAGAATGGACATGGGATAGACGTCATGATGATGCATATCGTGAGTTGACCCAGGCCGCATCAGAAACCCCAGCTTTGAAATACTATGACGCGGCAAAACCGGTGACCCTCTCGACGGACGCAAGTAGTTTTGGCCTATGTGCTATGATCAGTCAGAATCGGCAGCCAGTGGCGTACGCGTCGCGCAGGCTAATTAGCGCTGAAAAGAATTACGCCACCATAGAGAGAGAAATGAGCGCGATTCACTTTGGTTGCCGCAGATTTCATGATTACATCTATGGCGCCAAAACCGTGGTGCACACTGATCATCAGCCCCTAGTCGGCATCTTTCAGAAGCCATTGCAAAAATTGAGCCCGCGATTGCAGAGAATGCGCATGAATTTGCTCGCGTATGACCTAGAGGTCACTTGGATTCCAGGAAAGGATATGCTAATCCCAGACGCGTTAAGTCGAGCCGCGGTGAAAAGCCCAAGTCCAGAGTGCGATGAGGACCCGGGAGTCCTCAATTGGGACTTTCAGCAAGGCTCTGTATCGTCAATCCGTGTCACGTATGACGTATCGAGTTAATGCATTTTCTATTAAAATCATACGTCATACGTGATACGAATCGACGATACGGAGCCTTGCTGAAAGTCCCTAGTATTGTAAGCCAGCTACCCGTGTCTGATCAAAAGCGTGAAGAAATCCGTAGATTGTCCGCACAAGACCCCGCTATGATCAAGGTCAGTCAGCTTGTCAGGTCAGGATGGCCCGAGCGGAGACAGGCTGTGCCTCCTGAGGCCCGTCCCTACTACCCATTTCATGCTGAGATCGTAGAGTGTGAAAGGATCTTGTTTAGGGGAAATCAAATAATTATTCCCAAGGTCATGCAGCCAGAAATGTTGTCAAGATTGCATGAAAGTCACCAGGGCATAGTTAAGTCCAAACAGAGAGCTCGCTCAGTGATGTTTTGGGTCGGCATGAGTGGAAAAATTGAAGAAATGGTCTCTAGATGTCCAACACGCATGCAGTTCAGGGACAGACGTCCCCCTGAGCCAATGATACCCCATGAGCTGCCTCAGTCCCCATGGTTCAAAATTGGGTCTGACTTGTTTGAGATTGGCTCAGAGAATTTCCTTCTGCTGGTGGATTATTCCCAGAAGTTATCAGAATCCCGGACAAGGCTGCACACTCTGTGATCAAAGCGTCAAAATCTGTATTTGCGAGACTGGGAATACCCCGCGTGACAATGGCCCTTGCTTGCTATGACAGTCAGGAGTACCGCCAGTTTGCCCGGGATTGGGAGTTTGAGATTGTCACGATCAGCCCAGGGTTCTCAGTCCAATGGCAAGTTGAGAGTGCTGTAAAGTCAGTTAAGAGACTGATGAAGAAGGCCTGCATGGACCATAAAGATCCATTCATTTCCCTACTTGAGTTCAGGAATACCCCTCTTGATGGTACCGATGGTTTCTCCCCCAGCCAGATGCTGCATTGCAGGTTGCTCAGGTCTAAACTGCCCACTTCGGAAAAGTTGTTGAAGCCACATGTTGTGCCACCCATGATTCAGAATTTGAAAGCCAGGCAGGAAAAGCAAAAAATGTATAATGACAGGAAAAGTCATTGTATTCATCAGCCAGTGCCTGCTGAGCTTGTCAGATTCAGAAATGGGAATCAGTGGGAGTATGGTGTAGTGAAGCAAGAGTTGGCACAGCCGAGGAGTGTACTGGTTGAATCGCAATCCGGCAGAAGTTTCAAGCGCAGCAGGAGACACATGTATCGTACACTGGAAAACCCACCTGTTGTTTCTGAGAGGGAAAGCCTCATTGAGGCTGAGACACCTGATAATGAGCCGTTGGTTGAAAATAGGGCAAATCCAGCCCCCAATCTGCCAAACTCCCATCTCAGTCTGCTACTCGGTATGAAAGTGTGAAAGTTAGAGAGGGCATAGTCACTAGGAGTGGAAGGATCTCAAAGGGAACGAGCAGATTGGATGGTTGATTGTTATATTGTTGTACAGGACTGAGGATATCAAGCGTGTGATACATGAGAGACAGTACTGTGTTGAATAATGCGTTTTGGACATTGTGCCCCAAGTTAAAGGCACTCAGTATAAATCCAAGAATGGCACTAAACAAGCCTGAGTAGTTGGATGACAAGTTTATTTAGATTTCGTGTCTTCAGAGATGATCGACACTTTGTCTCTACAGGGTGTATAAAAACGCAACAGTTGGTATTTTCTCCAGTATCTATATATCTAGGATGGATACGACAAATATACACAGGTCATATTAATCCTCTGGATCTTAGCTTCAAAATGATACCATTCATGTTGGAATACCGTTACGCATGACTAATCTAGCACTGTTTGAACAAAATGACCTAAAATTGCATTTGTTGCAGGGTGGGGATTCCTGTTGTTATTGACAATCTGTACGGTACCTTATTCATTGCATAACATTCACAGACAATGCCCAGATGGTAGCGTAACTGCTGTCACTCTTCCAATAAAGAACTCAACAACAGACAGATAAAAAACACAAGTTATTCTTTGTCAACCAAGTATCATCTTTGATGTTGATCTCAGCAAAGTGTAAAACAACAGATGTAAACGTAATTTTTTATGGCATTTTTTGCTTCCCCACTTGGTTTTAGTCATGGCCAAGTTCTCATGGCCCCATCATGGCGGAAAATGCATCAACTTACAAAGGTAAATGCTGGACGAGACCACATCACCCCTGTGCTGCGTGACCCCCACTGGCTCCCGCTGAAAGCACGCCTGGAGTATAAGATTATTCTCATGATGCATAAGTGTCTCTCAGGGAATATTCCACAGTACCTGGCAGGCTGCATTGAGGTGTATACTCCAGTGCGGGCTCTCCGATCCAGTGAAAAAAAGATTATGCCGGGAGGTGCGTACGCGCAGGGTGATTGGCTCGTCTAGTTTCTCGGTGGCAGGGCCTAGACTCTGGAATAAAGTACCGGATGAACTCAAAAGTGTCTCAGAAACACAACACTTTAAACAGCTGTTAAAAACTCACCTTTTAAAAATTTATTACTAAGAACTTAAATCACAGACAATATCGACTGTTTTTAACATCAATTTCTTAAATGTTTTATTTTCATCTTTTAAATTCTACTATTTCTTATTCCTTTACAGTTTGTATCATAGTCATTCTCTTCGTTTAATACTTTATTTACTGTTTTAGTCTATCGTAGCGCTTTGAAGTTCTTTTACATAAAGCGCTATATAAATGTTGTAATAATAATAATTATTATTATTATTATTCAATGACAATGAACCAGGGTGACATCCCAACTGTACACCACAGCACCAGCGCACAATGGCACCACCTATCTTCAGTAGACAAACGAACTGACGGCATCCGCGGGAATTGGCATTGCCGTTTTACCTCAAATATGAACTGATTACTGAATGAAACCTCAAGTCTCTGCATTGTTCTTATTCTACGTACATTATTTTGTGGCCTCACACACCAGTCACACAGATTGACCATAGTTTCGACTCGAAATCTTCGCTTTGAGGCAAATAAATTTCTAAACATGTGAAATTGAAACAACGACGAAAGTAAAGCGATGAGACCAATTCCGGCCTGGCCGTGAAGGCGAAACTTGACATTTTCTTCGGCGAGCGACGCGACAAGGCTTTAAGATGTTTTATGCAGGATGATCCTGGGTAAAGAAAAGGATTACCCAGGATGATCCTGGGTAAACATAAGGTATACCCAGGACGACATTGACCCATTCAGCCCTAGGGTGCGGTGACGGAGGTTCGAGCGCTAATGCCAGGCGATATCGCAAGTGATATACCTCTCATTACATTGAAACAACGACGAAAGTAAAGCAAGTGGACCAATTCCGGCCCGGCCGTGAAGACAGGCCCTTGACGTTGTCTTCGGCTAACGACGCGACATGGGTATACCCACACAAGACAATAGATAAACGTCGTCGTAGGGCCTAACCGGGCGCTTGCGAAACCTCCCTATTATGGCCTACGCCCACTTCGAAACACGACTCACATCATGACATATCCATCCGAATATGGATTGGATGACGTCAATAAAGACCGGCGAGACGCGGAGCGTGGATGGCTACGGGCGGTAGGGGCGGAATACAAGGAGGTCAGAAATGGCAACAACAACGTAGCGCAATTTTTGCATTTCAGCTTTTTCGCAAGGCACCAAAACAGTATATTTTGGGATCTGAAGGTGCACAGTTACAAAATAATGGGTAGATCTGGTGAGAGTTTTGGCTAAGACGTGTCTGTGTGCTGGAATGAACACCTGTACCTTAACTTCCAATGAGCGACTGTCACTTGATTCGAGCTGAGAGTTTTGTTTTGCTCACCATGCTCACCAACCACACACATCGTCATAGCATAGGCCTAGGCCTAGGAGGCCTACATGTATGCACATGCATGCATGCATGCATGCACGATAGTTTTCATGGCGGAAAATTTGAATTGAACAATGATTTCAACGTAAATACGAAAGGCAGAGATAGAATAATACTAAAGAAATGCAATAACCGTAAAGAGTAGTCAACAGAGCACTCAAATGAAGGTAGAAAGAATTATTATTTCGAGAAGATTGAAGTAAAAAGGGACTTTTTACGAACGACCCCCCCCCCGCGTCGTCAGAGAGTGAGTGTGTGTGTATCGCAACCGTTACGACGTCACAGTAGGCCTACGTACATGCATGCATAGCCAGCCACCCGCAGTGTTAAAAACCCGCACGCCGACAAATATGGATGGTGTAAAAGACGAGTATGCAGTTTTAGGCTTGGAAGCCGGAGCTAAGTTAGAGGACATTAAGAAAGCTTACCGCAGATTAGCCAAAGAGTTCCATCCTGACAAAAGCGGGGAACAGGTCTACGACAAGTTTGTTTGTATAACAAATGCATACATCAGACTACAGGAACAGATGGCTGAGTCTGGGATCAGTGAACAATGTGAGAAATCATATAAAGTCAATGAGCTTGTGGTGGGGGTGAAAGAATGCAGTGAGTGTTACGTCATTGAAATCGTGCCTAATCAGGACAAACTAAATCGATGGGCCGAAACGTTAGAGCTCCTGTATGGTCTGCCAGAGGATCATGGCAATAATGGGTATAAATTCAGCGGATTATACCTGACAAAAAAAGATGAAAATGATCCGGACAGTGAGGTGCTTGAACTTGGAAAGTTTACGATCACACTGTATACTGATGCTTCTAGGCCTTGTTTTTTTCCCTCCCCTTTCCCCCCTTTTTTGCTCTAATCCTCCTCGCCTTATTCTTCTCATTGCTCAGTGATTTGCATTATCCATTCTGTTTTTTTCCTACAAATCTGGAAGTTGACTTCCTTTATATTCCTTTACTTTGTGTTGACCTTTGTGCATCTTTTCGCTTTGTATTTATTAATTTATAAACTTTCTTTCAGCCAAATGAAGCCCTGCGCCAGTTGCTTACACTCTGCCTGTGGTCAGGCTGAGCAACCCTGCAGTTGTTCAACCCTTGTCTTTCAGCTAAATTAGTTTCTCCTTAATTGTCCAGCGGCCACCCGTGGGGCTTGGTCGCTATTCTTTCCTTAATTGCTTGTTTGTCCTGTCTACACAGGTTTTGTAGTTCTACATTCGGGTTTCAGCTCAGTCATTTCTAGAGTTTCAGATTGTAAAGCTCCACTTGAAAAAGACCCCGGTTGGGGTCGACAATTCGTGAATTCTGGAGATTGACTTCTTGTTTATTATCATTTTGTGTGTCAATTTTGTGCTTTTCTGTACCTTGGGTCCCTTTTGAAAAGTTGTAGGGATTGGTCTTATCTCCCTATTCCAAACACCGGAGGAGGTATAGCGGTCATTTTCAACCCGTTTGAGCAATGATCCCACTCTATGGCTGTCGGAAGGGTCGAAGACGCCAAAGTTGCCATGCAAAAAGAAAATTCATGAAAATGACGAAATGCACCCGGGTTATTCATGCACTTCATGACGTCATCAGTTTTGTGGTCACATGCAACTTGACAAGACGCACGTGACAATCTTGGACGAAATGTTTCCGATATTGGAGGATATTTTATAAATCTTGGAGGAAATTTTTACAATTCTTGGAAATTAAATTCTTGGACTGTACTTTTTCAAATCTTGAACGAAAAATCAGTCTTGAATAAATTCCACTTTGGCATTCCATAGGTGATGGTTAAACTAATCGATCATGGGAGTTCTCGATTTCTTCATTTCTTGATTTCTCTGTTTACCAATAGCCTTCAGATAGAGTATAGTACATATTACACTACACTAACGTCGGAGGACGTAAGCACTTTCTGAATTCAATACAGTGAGGCTTTAAAGTGTTTTTTCACCTTAACCGTTGGTCCGATCCTTACCAAATTTTTTATCGTACGTAAAATATGGCAAACGTATAGACGGTATCATAAATATATCTAAAACCGCTAGTAAGGGCTGCAATATATTTATGACGGTAGCTACATAGGCCTATACCGCTATATTCACACCAAGTTTGCACTTTTCGTGTTTTCAGTTTTGGCCAAGCCAAGAATTGAATCAGACCGAAACTTGGTGTCATTATTTGTCCTTGAGCCCTGCTAACAGATGCCACACCCTCATTAGAGCTCACCAGGTGCTAAAAACCATTGCACAGCACATGTGATGTCATATGTGCTCAATGCACACAGTATTGGCTCATTCACCACAATGGTCGTGAGGTTATTGACTATAGTCATGATAGTGACATAACAATTCATGGCATTAATCTCTATGGATTGATAATAATTCAAAAGTTTACAATGAGTGGAGTCTCCCTTTAATAGATATAAACCCCAAGCGGCAGAGGTCGAAATTACGAACAGCCACAAGGCACTTCCAAACTACCTCTGAAAACGATACACCCTCTCGGAGGGTCACAGGTGGTTTCACTTGTCACTTGCCTCCAAGATCTCAGCACAGCTGCCAAATGAGAAAAACGAAAAATAATCTGTGATGGCACCGAGATTCGAACCCACAACCCTCTGATCGATTCGCCAACATCTTTCTGTCATCCTGGATCTCCACATGTATTGGCTACGTCATAAAGATTACGCCAATACCCCTGGAAGCTTTCGTATAGAATTTCTGTATTGACTCGCATCGAGAAACCAATGCACCAATCAGAGCCCTCCTGAGATTTAACCGTTAACCTCGCCTTCAGGTTTTGGCATGATACCAATTAACTAACTCTTCAGTAGGACATTCTACTTGCATAGTAACTGGAAACGAGGTAACATGGCGAATACTACAGATGACAGCGAGCGATTCGCGATTTCAAGGGCTAATTTTCCGGATTCAAAGCTTCAATCCGCATCCGCGGCTAAGTTTGGAATCCCCGATCGGAAGTGACGTTACTCCATGGCACACAATGGAAATCCTATTGTACAATGCGGCTTATTCCGTCAATCGATGACCTTTTTTGGGGGCACTGATCGGGGATTCTAAAGTCGTTCCAAAAGGGTTCTTTCACTAAAGACGCGCGCTAAGGCGCCGCGCGGTAAGACCAACCCTCGTCGACCACCTTGATGAATAGGACAACATTGATTGGCTCTCGCGGACCTAACAATGTCAACGACTCGCCCCGCCTCCTCTACAATGACCATGAATGACCAGCGCCAGAAGGGCTGTGCGAGCGAATGGTAAACAAAGTCACTGTACAATAACTTACGCTGGCATATAGAGTCTACCATATGTATACTGTGTATTAAGCGACCACAGTCGGTTATTATTGAATTACCTTTTGAGTTGTAATAAGGTGGGCTTCGTGTGGGCTGTTAAACAATTTTCGACCCCAACCGGGGTCTTCTTCAGGCTGGCACTTTTCCACACTAGATTTCAGAAAAGACCTGGAAGTTGACTTCTTGTAAAATTTAATCCCACAAAGCAGACAGAAATAAAAGTGTCAACGTGATATCTGGCATGGTAGTGAAAACATCGGACTTTTAGAAAAACTTTGGACTTCTTTACACAACACCGAAAAACATTATCTATATTATATTTAGTCTAAGGCGATTTCTGTAATAAATTCCAACTCCGCCGAAACGGCTCAACGACTCTCCTTCATTTTTCACAGTAGGCATGTGTTCACCGTGAAGTTGTGTTTGGCAGCATCAAATTGCGTGAAGAGCGATAACATCCGCATAAATCGCACTTTTGTTCGCTTTTTTCGACCCAAAACAAGACGGCCGGGTCTGTCGTCACGGTCGAAACACGTCACCACCGTTGCCCTGCGGTTACTTATAAAACCCGGAATGAAATGATCGAAATGGCCGAAATGATCGAAACGGCCGAAATCATCGAAATGGATGACTTTACTTAAAGGGCCTCTAGAGGCAGCCAGCATGGCAGGGGAAAACCCCGGGGAAAACCCAGGTTGAATACCTCGTACCATGGTTATTACATTAAAGTGGCGCCGCCTGGCAGAAGAACCGGTACTGATAGTAGCCTAATGGCGAGCTGCCTCTAGAGTCCCTTTAAAATGAAATGGTCCATGGACCATGTGCTCACTCGTTGACATAGTGTAATGACAGAGAGAGGACTAGAANCCTGCGGAATGCACCAGATTGGATGGAGAGATCGAGAGAAACTCAGTGAAAACAAGGAAGACCGCCCCATTGGGGTGGGGCGGTCTTAATAAATCTATAGTCGTTGGCCTAATCGGGCGGTTGCGAAAATTCACTGCAGTGCAAAGCTCCCGAAACGCCAACGCGAACGCCAATCCTATTGTTCGATGCGAAGAGGAGAGCACAACAATTGGATAGACGTTCGTATGGGCTTTGCGAAAACTTGTACT
This sequence comes from Notospermus geniculatus, assembly GCA_002633025.1. NCBI lineage: Eukaryota > Metazoa > Nemertea > Pilidiophora > Heteronemertea > Lineidae > Notospermus > Notospermus geniculatus. Next base: position 44,131 of record NMRB01002584.1, on the reverse strand, counting down.
ACTAACTAGGGAGCTTTCGCAAAGCCCCCGAAACGCCAACGCGAACGCCAAACTCATTGTTCGGTGCCACGAAGAGAGCACCGAACAAAAGGATAGACGTTCGCGTTGGCGTTTCGGGGGCTTTGCCAAAATTAGGGAGTTTTCGCAAAGCCCCCGAAACGCCAACGCGAACGCCAAACCCATTGTTCGATGCCACGAAGAGAGCACTGAACAAAAGGATAGATGTTCGCGTTGACGTTTCGGGGGCTTTGCGAAAACTCCCTACTATATTGTCTGAGCATACCCGAACAATAGAAAGACATATAGTCGTTGGCCTAAGGCCGAGTTCACATAGAGGTATACGGTGTACGAACACGCTGACGAACAAATTAGGCCATTTTCCACCAGCCATGTGCGTATACCGTATACCTCTCTGTGGACGATTATTAGATAAAAATACAAACTCATCACTGCCTCTCCGCAATCTCTTCTTCACCGGTTTCCCAGTCGAGAATGGGGGATATTGATTTTGCGAATAGGCCTAAATTATCAGCATGTTTGAAATCCCTACCTGAGGTTGTTTCAGATGAGATGTTGTTGAGGAAAATGTTTCTAACCCGTCTTAAACGGAACAGCCGACGACAGATCCAACTCCAACAACGAGATTCCTTTTGGGAGAAAACAGGGAAAATAGGTGTGGCGATCGTGGAGTTCGGAGCAGAAATGTAACGGAACGTGTTGAAGCGACACGGAATCAATATTAGAATTGATTTTAAAATGATAAGTAACCAGTAGGGTGGCACTTGCACTATATCGGTCACCTGAATAAAAGATCAATTCCCGCTATTCGCAATATAGGAGGTGCCATGATCGAGAATGACAACCTGAACGAGACTGGTACCCGGTCCTAACAGACTTTTTGCGTATGTTAGGACCTGGCGTGCCTAGCACGTTCAACATGCATAATAGTGAGCTTTCGCAAGCGCCCGGTTAGGCCCTACGACGACGTTTATCTGTTGTGTTGGTATACCCAAACAATAGATAAACGTTGTCGTATGGCCTAACCGGGCGCTTGCGAAAGCTCACTATTGACTGTTGGCCCCTGACTTCTGCATTGGGGCGCGGAAACAGGGTGGCGTTCCCCAAGGCTCGCCCGACGCCGAACACATTCAGAGTGGTCCTGACGGTCGACAATAAACTTTGACGGCGAGGCACCCGGGACCGACACGGAACATTTCTTTCATATTTTCGCCGAAATATATTATATATACAGATCTAATCTGACAAGTTTGTTGTGCTTATGACTTGTTCATTCTTTTGATACAAAGACGGTGAACTCCGTGCCAGAAACTTTCAATTCGTCATAGCATAAGGTAGGCCTTATGAAAGCAGTCGTCAGGCAGCTTTGCGGTAAACTTTGGCCGTCATCGGAGTGAGACGCTAACTGGTTTGGGAGAGAAACAGCCACAACTGAGTTCTACTAAAGCCACAACTGACAGGAGCAGCGGGGAAAGGGCACTCCACGACTGCCGACTGATATGATGTCAACAACGATGTTCTTGGGATTTTTCATGTTGATCGTGGGAATTGAGTTTGCCTACGGTAAGATAGTTTAGAATTGTTGGTGATGATTTCTGCGACAGGCAAGCATCGCCGGGTTTAATGTCCTTCGCTGCTAAGGCCCTGTTTGGGAGACCTTAAACTGGATCCCCTGCAGTACCACCTATAGGGGCCTAAATGGCTGACCCCGACCATAACCAGTCGAGGGCTCACCCGACCCTGACTCCCACCCAACCTATAGCCTGCCGCACACTGGAGCTATCTGAGCAAAAAGTCATTCGAGACCGTTTGCTCAGCAGATAACTCACCGAAAAATACGCGCGCACGCGAGCTTTCTGCCTCGCGAGGCAAAAACTCACCGAAATTAGGCGCACACGCGAGCTACCTGCTGAGCAAAAAGTCTCGAATGACTTTTTGCTCAGCAAATAGCTCCAGTGTGCGGCAGGCTTTATGCACACCCCCGAAAAACCCTTTAAATCACTAGGCCTAGGCTGTAGTGGTACAACTGTAGGGGGTCCAATTTGAGGATTTCCTCTTGAAAAGGTCATACGCTCGCAGTCTAAAAGTAACTACATGTAGTTCATCGATCATCGATATCAAATTCAGGGGCTAAATCAGTCAGCACAGGAATTTATTCACCAAATTTCACGCTTCGTTTAGTTGCGTCCCACCTTCCCAAGATGTGACCCGGGGATGCCTCCCCTCCCCTCCCCGCCACCGGATCAGACCGGCCTAGGCCCTGGGTGTCCTGCCCTGCCTAAAAGGCTTTATTTTCAGTCTGAAAAGCCACGATGACCTGAATTTTTACAATGTCAAACGGCCATGAGCATCAGGCGTTTGTTGACGAGTGACATTTCTGGGGCTGGCCTGGGATTCGTTTGTACCGGTAGTTGAAATGATGCCTTTCATATTCTTTCTGATCATGCATTTCCTCACTCCCAGGGCATTCCGACACGCCATGCGTGGATTATACGCGGGAGGAGTGGGGCGCCAGGCCGACACGCCACGCTGAATATATGAAGATCTTTCCTGCTCGCATGGTTTTCATTCACCACAATGTAAAGGACCGATGCTACACTGTCTCCGAGTGTAAAAAGGCGACGAGGGCGTTCCAGAATTACCACATGGACACTAAAAGTAGGTAGACAGACCAACCAAAGGCAGGAAAAGTCTAATGACCAGATCACAGGCGCGGATCCGGAGGGCGCCCCCCCCCCCTTTCGGCCAACAAATCTGTAAAATTGACCGTGAAATTCTGGGATTTGGAGCAAATCATTGAAATTCACCGCAGATTTCAATGTTTCCAGCACAGTGCGCCCCCTCTTTTCCGAAATCGGGGATCCGCCCCTGGATAAATGTGATTACATGTGATTTAAGGACCTACTAGAGGCAAGGGGTAATCCACGCCAAGGTAAATTTGCGCACCGATAGGGCCTACAAAATCTGACCGGAGCAACTAAAGGGCCTGCTGGCAACCTTCTCGACCTGAACCCCTCTCGTCACGACTACATTTCATACAGAGCCATACGGTCGGCTACACCGAGTGTCTCCGCGAAGTCGGCAAAACGTCATGACGTCATGAGGTAACACGCTCTCATTGGTGGTGCATTGAACCCCTTGCAGCTATATGGCCCGGCTTAACCCACCGACCATGGAGGATTTCCTTTATGGCCTAGTGGTTGGTGCGTTGAGCGGTTTAGTGAGCGCGACCACTAGTGGATGGGGTGACCGAGGCGCGTAAACAGGTGTCACATAAAACGGTGTTTTTTCGGGTCATTTCACCGCAACTTTTTCATTCTTTTTGCAATTAAGAATGGGACGATGTTGGCTGCAGCTTCCTTGTTGGAGAGGATGGTAACATTTATGAAGGGCGTGGCTGGCGTAGAGTTGGAGCCCACACCAAGGGTTACAATGACGTCTCAATAGGAGCAGTCAGCCGCGCATATTGCTAACAGATGGCAGCACAGTCTTAGCGGACCAAATGTACAGGAAATCTATTATGATCGCTGCTCGATCGATAATGACTGGGTCCGCTAGATGCATTGAATTGGGCCCTAGTGACACCTAGTGGTCAACTCGCTGACAGCTCCTATTGGTAAGTAAAACAAGGAATTCATCTTACAAGTGAAGGCCTACAAGAATGGGACTTTAAAGGACCACTGTATTGCATCTTTCTGTCGACAGCCGGCGCCACCGGCACCATGCTCCAATACTGTAGTTAAGCTTTTCGCCCCAGTGTTGGAGAATGTACGATTACAGTCTCGGTCACCCAGCCGCTGGGGATCGAACAAGTTTGTGTAGCAGTACATACTGCGGAACGAAACGGCTGGATGCGCGAGACTAGTTGCATGCGGTAGTTTACCAAGTCGTTAATAGAGGTCTCCCCCTTAACGCGGGTAGGTGTAACGCAGGATTGGGAAGCAATACTGTGGTCCTTTAAGGGCCACGATACTGTCTTTTTTTAGACAGCCGGTGCCACCGGCGCTGACTGCATTATTCTCCAATACCGTAGTTTTCTTTCGCCCCAGTGTTGGAATGTGGTGATTACAATACAACGCGTACAATACGTGGGTAGGCCTACCCTATAACTTGGAGGAATTATACTGTCAGTATAATTCCTCCAAGCCTATAACGAGAGTTAGGCCTACTATACATGGGGCGAGGTTAATAAGCAGAGAGACAGGCCAATTTGCCAGATGGTGCAGCCTTGGCCGAAGCATCAATATTTCTGGTGAGCTTCTCACACCACTGTGTTTAATCTAACGGATTATGGACTCATTTCTCATCGACAGGTATTTGTGTCTTGGGCAACTTCACCGACACTAAACCAAATCAGGCGGCCGTCGACGCCATGCAGAGATTACTCAGGTGCGGAGTCGGGAACAACACCCTGATAAGTGACTACAAACTCTTTGGACATGCAGATTCGAGGAAGGCAGTCGTAACAGTCGAGGTCTGCCCAGGAAAGGCACTTTATGACATTATTAAAACCTGGCCTCGGTATGATAAAGACGGACCTCCCCCAGACAGTTACTGGATCCAATTCATCACTAATTCTTCACCAGCTCCGACAAAGTCGAATGCGCTCTACTTCGCATTATTCTGTTATTGCGTGTTCTCAGGTCTAAACCAGTTACTACCCTTCCACTGAATTGATATCCTGAGAATCTCGGGTCATTTACGGTGGTGCCCCTCAGAAACAAGAGTGAGAAGGGGGGCGGTGGAAGACCCTGGGTGCGTGGATGTGTAACTGATGAGCTGGGACTGAATTTACTATCGCTAACCCCACCCATTTTAACATACACGTTAGATTAAAATTAGGACCTGGGACTGAATTTACTATCGCTAACCCCACCCATTTTAACATACACGGTAGATTAAAATTAGGACCTGGGACTGAATTTACTATCGCTAACCCCACCCATTTTAACATACACGGTAGATTAAAATTAGGACCAAGTAATAACTGGAGGCAGGCCATGCAGCATCCTCCACATGGCTTCAGGAGTCTGCGAGATGCTGAAAACAAGGAAATTTGTAAGGTGTGGCTGAAATGACGTCAGTTTAAGCCACGTGTCGCTGAACAGAGTGGGATATGTATAGGCAATTTAGATTATATATTATAAACATATAATACGCACTTTAGATGATATAAACACGTAGGCACTCAAAGGGGCACGAAATTGCCACTTTTTATCGAGACCCGGCGACACCGGCAGTCTTAATCCTGTGACATCAGGAGGGTGGGGGCATTAGATTCTATCACACCGAGATCAACGTCCTTGGGATGCAAGTCCGCACGGGCATGGCTATGTTGACGGTGTTGGTCAGGGTTAGTGACATAAAGGAAAACTGTGGGTTGATCAAACAGTACAATAGGGCCCGGACTTTGATCCGTGTCACACCGGTGTAGTATTTTTCAGTGTTCCCCATCTGTGAGTGTTCCCCCTGTCTGACGGAATAAGCGGCGACTTGACAATAGAGGACACGCAGCAGAAACATGTCGATCTATCTGCCAGCGTTTCCCAAACAATAAGGGGGGACACTGACCCACAGAAACACTGGCAGATATAACACCGGCGATAGAAAGACTGATGAAGAAGTGATATCGTGCTATCGCTGAAGAAAGAAAGGATGCTGAACTTACCAACAGATATCACTATGGATCGTAAAGTGCGACACGGCCAATAACAAGCCTGGCAATGGTATCATCCCCAACTGGGGACACGATAAATACTATTAATATCATTCACCTCTCGGAGATGTCAATAAAGACTTTTGAAAAAACAGTGGAGAAGAGTCAAACTCATCTGGTACTGTCACCAGTGAACTGAACACGTGCTTGTTGTCTGAATTTATAAACTTGTTTGACTTTGTCTTCCATCATGCTGCCAAGCATGAGAGGGAATTTCTATCCAGTTTATCAGTGTGATCGACAATGGAAAATGCTTATTTACAATAAAGTTAGTTTACATATAGAAGTATTCAGAGGGTATTTTTTCCAATCATCGTCCAAATCTACAGGGTGTATCAAAAAAACGCACCAGCTGGTATTTTCCCCAATATCTGTAAATCTAGGACGGATATGACAAATATACATAGGTTATATTAATCCTGTGGATCTTAGCTTCAAATTGATACCACTGGCGCCTGGGTTTTTAAATATTTAGGAAAATATCAACTGTTGCATTTTTTTTGATACACCCTGTTGAGCAGTTGTTGAAAATGCAGGTCATCCTCACCACGAACACGAAATACATGCATAATGTTACAAAGAATTTGCTCAAAATTTGATATGCAAAGTTGAAGATGTGACATAGGAACCACTTTTTACAAAACCCTCCTGCAAGAAATGCAGAAGGTAAAACACAAGAGTGTCTACAGGAGTCAGAGCGAAGAATCTTTACTTGATACTCCACTGACAAGATACAAACTACTGGCATACGAGCCTACTGCCTGTGAGTCTGTCCCTAATAAACAAGGTCCTGTCCCTAACAAGGTCCCTGTCCCTAATAAACAAGGGTGTGTATAAAACAATGGTGAACAGACAGACTAAATTCTTGATTTGTCCTTTATTACCGGGTAATATAAAATCATCAGCTTCACCCTTTATACCCCAGGGGAAGGGAGAAGATTTCTTTGACATGTGATCCAACTCTGCCACCTGTTGTCTCAACACCCACAAGCAGGTTGCAAAAATGTGACCAGCCTGCATAAAATATTATCTATGATCTGACCAGACATTGAAATATTCTGCATTTACCAAGACTTATGACTCTTGGGAGACAGGCTGAAGATGAAACAAAATGTTTCACCTGCCAGGCGCGGATCCAGAGGGGGAGCACCGGACGCACGCATCCTCTTTTAGCCAAAAAATCTGTAAAATTGACCGTGAAATTCTTGGGTTTGGCGCAAATTTCAATATTCCTAGCACAGGGCGCCCCCTCATTTCCCAAATCCTGGATCCGCCCCTGCCTGCTCAATTTAAGAACACAGACTCTCCAAAGGGTAAATCAGAATTCTAACCCTCGTAGGGGAAGAAGGATGCATCACAATTTCTGTAAAGTCCCCTGATCGCAAATCAGGGATATTTTTATCATAAGATCTCACTGTGCAAGTAAACAGTTGCCGATCATCGTGCATTCAAAAGTGGTCAGAACCATGATAATGTAATAATCTCACCTTAATCACCCTAAAGATTCAAAGTCTAAAATTATAGGGCACATATAATGTGCCCAGTTTATATACAGTATAACATGCAATTCAAGGTATTTAGTGACTGAAGTAAATGATATGCCCCCAAACCATGTAAAACTAAATATCTAAGGCACTCGGGAATCTAATATTGAGCAATGATTCATACATGCAATGAGTTACAGACCACGAAATGATGTGATGGGAAGATCAATGATTGTGGCTGCAGACTCACTTAAATTAGAGTCTTGTGTAATGTGACGTTATTCTTTGTTTCATTTGCCTAAACTCCATCCTCTTACTGACACTGTAGGACTGTCAGAGTGGTGCAACGGAAACATCGACGCCCATCACCTCTGAGGTTCTGGATTCGATTCAGGGTCGAAACCAATCTTCACGTCATAGCGAGGGCGACTATCTGACATCGCAGGTTTTTTCTCCGGGCACTCTGGTTTCCTCCTGCATGACATACATTTACCCAATATTGATATTAATCGGTGAATATGGCATCTTTTAAATAGAATAAAATCAACAACAAACAAAGAATAATCAATGAACATCTCTTTCTAGTTTAAATGCCTTAGAGCCCTTTGTTAAAGTAAAGTGTCCCAGGTATATCATCACCATATTTTTCCTTCACGGCTGTGTACTTCTTCTCGTCCATGATGGCAAGTTTATGGCTTGATATTTGTCTGTAATGAGAGATAGACAGTGAAGCAGTTCTTGTGAGTGGAAGAGATTAGAAGTCAGGTGTAGTATCATTCTATCTCCTAGTTGGCTTCTAACTTTGTATACAAATGCATACAAAGTTAGAAGCCAACTAGGAGATAGAATGATACTACGCCTAGTATGCTTTTGTTCAACCGGGCACAGGAGACTGTGTATTAGCATGGGAAGCCTACACGTATGTGCTAAGGCAAAATGGCCAAATCCCTAGTGCAGAAATCCCTAGTGCAGAAAGTTAGTGTCATGACGGGCGAGACCCTTTATTTTATGATATAAGTATGTACAGTACTCTGCACAATTAACGTAACTTCTGCGCCATGTACCATCCGCGTAGCACATCATGCGCATGCCATCCTCGTCTTTTCCATGTATGTCACGTGGCGCCTTAGAAGGTACTCCGTGAAGACATAACATCATTCGCGTATGGTGCATGGAGGTCATGCAGAAAAGATGCGTGGCATGCCCATACCATATGCAATGAAGTGCAGCGTAGCTTCCGCGTGATGTACGTGGAAGGTACGTGGATAAAGGCAGGTCAATTGTGCTCCGTACTGGCCAACTGTGGCCTGAAACACGAGGATTTGATTCTAATTGCTCCACTTATTCAATTACTGTCAGAGAATGAATGACTGGGCAAACTCACGCTTTCTGCGGGAACAAGGAACATCCTATCGGAACTGTGAAGGTCAGACTGAAATTGACAATGAACTGGGTGACAATTCTTAACATCACGAAAAACATGTTTCACTAATGTAAGAGTTCAGGGCCAATATTCATAAAACTATGTACTTAAGTCTAAGTGTGATACTTATCTTTTGACTTAGACTTAAGTACAATGTAGTTTTATGAATATGGACCCAGGAGAATTCTGGCAATAAAGAGTCACTCACACGAAAATTGAGATATCAACACGTGCTTTGATATATCAACACACACACGGTTCGCAAACTAGATGCAGAGCAGTAACTGCTCATTGACAGGCCTGTGCAATAGGCCTATTAGAGTGGACTACAACTTACATGATTCCACAGAACAGGACCTGTAGAGGGGCATTCAGCCATTTTCTTCGCTGAAGCCACGAATAGCGTTCAAGATGTTCCATCAGAAATGGTATACTACCTGCAGAAGGAGAAGTGGTCCATTATATCATTAGTTCTACAGCAATAGCTCAGGTAAAGCTATATAAAGAGAAAAATCTCTAAGTTTCAACACGAATACATGTATTTACTTCTCGGATCCAAAAAGACACATCAGCTTGGTTTCATTCCGATTTTAACAAAAGAAGATCTGACCTCTTCTTTTTGTCCACATTACATAAGACTAGACTTTCTAATTAGATTGACTGGCTACTTACACATTGTGCTGAAAGCCATAAACACCCTGGATGTTGACACCTGACCGATGCCTTTAAGTGCTGCATACTGGAAGCATAATAGAAATCTGTGTTTAGATCATTGTCAGCACTGTCTAATACCAGAATAGTTCTACCCTTTAGATAAACAAGGGCACTACTGTGAGAAATTTCGCACATACTTTATTCCTACACAAAAACCATAATTCCTTCATCTACTCCGAGTACCTTTGAGTAAGGCCCCTGGTGGGAAGGTGAAGAACTACACTTGGCTCCTGATTTTAATTAAATCATTCGCAATACATCTGGCCGATACCGGTATTGAATGTATTCCTACATGCAGTATCCACCTGTTGCCATATGAAATTTACCTCGATGTAGTATTGTACATGTACAGTATACAGGCAATACCCCTGATAAAAGATTAAACAGTATGTTACTTCTACCTTAGACTCTGTCACCTTGTTATCATCTTTATCAAAGACAGCAATACCATCAAATAGCTCACTGTAATCAAGACCGAGCGTAGATCAATGTCACAAGAATTTATGGTCGACTAAGCACCAATCAGGAGAATTTTCTCTTATATTGGTCCGCTAAAATTTTGCTTCCGTCTTTTGGCTATACAGCGCAGCTGACTGATCCTATAAGGCAACTCTGGCTCGAAATGCAAATTTTCTTGTATTGTATTAATATGAAATGTCATTATCTTGTTCTCAGGGTTTATTGGACATTTCAAAAGGTTTAAAGGGGCAAAAGACCCTTACCTCTGTCTCATCAAGGGTATGTTGACTAAGTTAGCAGAAGCGACAGCTGCGAATGGTACAAATCTCTGGAGGAGAGGCCCTGCCCTCTGAAAGTGGGAAACACAAAACAAGATGGAAGTATACATGTTTACAGAAGGCCATTTTTTACAGAAGGCCATTATGTAAATTTACAGTAACTAAACAGCAAAATAGCCACAGACAAGCTCAAAATTTGCATGTGAAATGTTACCGACTTACTTTTGCGAGGTACTTTTTGAGGCTCAAGGAAGTGACTATGGCAGCAGTCGTGGCCGAGACATAAGCTATACCAATTTTCCTTGTAAGGAAAGAAACAATGTAAATGTAAAATGAAAGTATACCGGTAATATGGCACTTCTGGTTAAAAGCCTCATCTTTATGGATTGCCATGAAAAAGAATCCAGTGAAATGCAAAAGAAGGATGCTTCTCTTTAACTCAGCTCAACAAACCGGTAGTCAGATATGCAGGACAACGCACTTACTTTGGAGTGATGTCTGATTCTGCATTCCGGTTGGTATAATTCACCAGGGCATTGAAGGACTGATTGACCCACTGCCAAAATATCACAGCTGTATTTGTTCTGAAAACATATAACATGTATTTAAATAATTATCAATTTCCCACCAGTTTGTGCAGACTATCACTGCATCTTGGACGCAAAATTCCGTAACCCAAACAAAAGCTGGCAGAACACACTACAGACAGGCGCAGATCCAGGGGGTGCACAGTGCGCCCCGTTTTCCGAAATCGTGGAAACGCCCCTGACAAACACCGACCCAATCGCTGCTGAGGATCTGGGAGCCTTCCCCTTCTTCTTGCTTGTGAGGACCTGTTCCACAGCACAGCCACAGATTTCCTCAGACCACACTGGTTTTCTTCTGCTTACATCACTGCAAGACTGTTACTACATTGTAGAACTAATTATATTGTCTGTACCTCCCTCTTGGTTCAATATTTCACATGTATAAGCCATGATGCCCTTAAGAATATGAAATAGAAATCGGGTTTCTAAGGTGAGACATTGCTTCCTACCAGAATCGAACCCACGGGCCCTCCCATGATGCCCTTACCTGTAAAATGCCAACAGCGCCCCAGTTAGAGCCATACCACCTGGAACTTGGAACGACATACGGCCAAACACGTTCTGCAGCTCACCAGAATCTGGATGGAAGGCACTCTCATACAATTTCCTGGCATAAATGAGTTTTTCTTTGGTCGTTCCAGGTGGCTCTTGCCCCAATCTAAAAGAGAAAACATTTGGTCGAAACAGGAAAACATCAGACAGAGTACTTTGGTTACTATCAACAATGATTTCAGTTTAGAAGCATTCTACAAGCTTAATTGTACTGTCCAGTGATACCTCTCTATTAAGGACACCTTCGAGACTGGTAGTTGGTGTCCTTTAATTAAGAGGTGTCCTGTTTACAGAGGTCAAAATGAATAGAAGTGATCAGTTTGGGACTGAACTTTGGTGTCCTTAATAGAGAGGTGTTCTCCTGGCAGGTGTCCATAGAGGTGCCACTGTACTTGTTTACCTTACCTATATTTTTCAAGAAGATCTTTTGCAGCATAAAGATCCCGGTTTGGTTTTATGACAGTTCGATAATCTGTCATCCAGAAGAAATATTTGAGGCGTCCAGAAAATGTGTCAAGATCCCATAGAGGTTTGTCAATGTCAAATCTCATCTTTGTGAGATTTTCATCTGCTGGTGACACGGCAAGTGTTTCTGACATTCTGTCTTTTCTGGGTTCTGAAGAAACTCTAAGAAAGTGAGAAAGAATTTGAAAAGTTTAAAATCTCAATGAGGAACCGGACGAACTAACGTCACGACGTGGCGCTGCGATCGATGAGACCGAAGTTTCTTTTTTCAACGTGATTTCCAGTCATTTCCATTAACTTCTGGCGTGAAATCAACCCATTTTTTTCGGTCGCATGACATTAAAATTTANGAAGGGACGCGCACGCAGCACGCAGCGAGGACCACCCACAGCACACGACCAGACGACAGCAATACAGAAACAATGTATTACGTTATCTGGTTGTGTACATGTGTCTTCGTAGACTGGTACTTGATCCCAACATAGCTCACGGAAAGTATGCTTGAGCTATGTTGGGACCAAGAACCAGTCTAGTGTCTTCGTTGTTATTGTCGTCGTGCGGTATACTGCAGACTGGTTCCGTCTTCGCCACTCTGCTCCCATCCTGAGAATCTCAGGTCATTTACGGTCGTACCCTCCCCAAGCGCGAGAGGGGGAGCCGGTTGTGAAGACCCTGGGTGCGAGGATGCTCTGTTCCCAGTACTGGGAATGGGATTCGAACCCACGCCTCCACATAAGGCAACACTGCCAGCATTGCGGGAAAGCGCGCACACCACTGTGCTAAATCCCCATCCTCATTCCCCATGTGGAGGCATGGGTTCAAATCCCAGTACTGACCAGCATAGCAAGCCTATGATTTCCACACCATTCCGCTACCGGTACTGGAGTGAGTGCCGCCGGAGTGGCGCGGCAAAGATGGGAACCAGCCTAGATGGGGCTCCTGCCTCGACCACCAATACACCATTGCCACGTGGTCGCGGCGCCCGAACTGCGATCCCTTTAACTTCTTTAATGGGGCAGCGTAGCATCAGGCTCGGCACAGTCGGGTCGAATCCTCCATCTAGCTGTTAAGTTTGATGGCACCAACCATATCAGTCGAACACGGCGGTCTGTCTCCGATGCGCTACCACAAATGGACAGATGACAAATTACGTATATCGTGTACACGCGTTCACAATCCACATGCGAAGAGCTGTAGGATTACCGAATAACGGAGCTCGGTAATTAGCGGATCGCCGCAATTTAACGGATGTCTAACGGAACCTTTCGTGAATACGGCGCAGCGCAATTCTAACGCATCCGTTAGGTCACCCGTAAAGGCGTCTGCGGATCCGGTAATAGCGGATGCTTTGTGAATAAGGTCCCTGTTGCGTAAGAAGGAATGATACCGACATCAGATATATTGACTGTAGATTCATGAAAAATCACAAAATTGGCCCATTTTCGCTCCTTATTTAGAGTTACTGATCCATCACATGCCATTTCTGCATCCTGACGAACTGTATGCACTTTTCATGGTAGCGAAAATTCATAAGCCAGCCGTCGCTCGCATTATAAATTTTTGTTGGTAGTACATTGTAATTGAAATGGGTGAATACTACTTACCGAATATTAGGATCGTGTCCAATAAATTCCGAATTCAGGAGGACTTTATCAGGAATATACAACCAGGTACAAGAATTCAAATATATATTTTACTTGGGGAAGGTTTTTTTTAACATGTGCTGTGAACACTTTCGTAATGCCCGTGTCACACTGTCCCGAAGTTGACACCCGATGGCCATACGAATTAATGGAAACTTTGGAAATCTTACTGAAAAGTGCCAGTCGAAGAAGACCCCGGTTGGGATCGAAAATTTGCAAGATTCTGGAAGTTGACTTCGGGGCCATCTTCACGCAAAATTCAAAATTCCATATTCGTGTGGCCATCGCGTGTCTAATTTCGGGACAGTGTGACACGGGCATTAGAGCTTATTTCTAAAAATACCACTACAAAACAGCACCAAATAGATAGGCCTACTCTTATCATTTCATTCACAGTGATTCATTGAGACCCTATGGCCTGTTCGGACGAACTGTATATCGAAAGACGCCAGGCCAATGCGGCATTTCGTGGCCCTGTGGTGGATATTTACAAATCTAATTGAAGCAATTCAAATGCAAAAGCTTTAACCCGGGCATAAATGTTATGAAGGAGACATCTAAAAAGTGACTTGGCACGCCCCTAGCGTGTCGGAATGTGAAGAAGAACTTCCTACAGATTGCACGAATCAAGATTTACAAACAACAAAATCGCAGTTGTAAGGTCACAGAGGTCTTGCATTGCCCGCCGGGATTCAGCTACTCCTCTTGGTGATAATTGGCATTGCAGACCAGACACCAGGCTGTCACTATCTTCGAATCGAAGTCCTGATACTACGCTTTTGATATGATAATGTTGGAGGAGCTAGAGCCCAGCGGGAAATTGTTTTATCATATTTGTTCTTATTGTGTGAAACACTTTGAGGTTGTGCAATAGCCTGGTTCCCTGGCCACCGTCTAGATGGCGCTGTGTAGACGGTGGCCAGGCAGTAACCGTTTGCTTTTCCCCTGAATTCCGGGGAAAGGGTATGGCCTCGGATTCATAGCGTCAATTAATCTGAGAATGAAAAGGACGAATTTGGGAATAATGATAGAGGAAAAATATGGATTTAGCTAATTCATACGTGTTACACATAGCACTGGTAAAAAGAACGAACATTTATGAGTTTGAAGTATTTTATTCTTGGTCGAATCGATTACACAGAATCTAGGCTGGCTTTGTCTCCTGGCCATGACGTCACTTCTCAATCAAATTCAACGGCTACTGCCTGGCCTCCGTCTACGCCGCGCCATCTGACGGTGGCCAGGGAACCAGGCTAGTTGTGCAACAATGTAAGGTGCTATATAAGTAAAAGTTATTATTATTATTAAATAAAAGTTATTATTATTATTAAAGCCATGTCTCCGTGGCCTTACAAGTGCGATTTTGGAGTAGATTCCAAAGTACAAAACCCCTAGGGCCTACTACCTTTTGCATCTGTTGGAGTTTGAATTGGTCTCAGCAATTTACATTGTGTCCGGTCAACTATAGGCCTACCAAGGATGAGAACAATGAGGACACTCCAAAATATTTCAGCAAATGTCTTGTATATCCACTCCATCAGCTGGCAAAATCATGTGACTGTTAAGTCTTGGTCGTTGTACCGCCAGTTCATCTACTTGGGAGGCTCCAAAGTTAGAGCGTTCGACGCTGACCTTCGCCAGACATACTATATGTCAAGACATATGTCATATGTATTCCCTCTACGTAGTTCAACATTAATCAAAATGCGCCGAGGAAGGGGGATCGAAGGAAAACCGTTACGAAGATTCCTTTTGTGCTCGCGACAAGCTTGATTGTAATATGTTTTTCACATGCATTGATTTTAGAGTATGACACAATACATCATTCATAACCGCACACAATATGAAAATCGTAGAAAGACTGTATTAACAAGTTGTTTTTGTCGACCGATTCTATTTCATACTGATCTGAAGGACAAATCGATGGATTTACAAAAGCGTTGAATGTATAATATCGTAGTGTGTTGGATTTTTTCATCAGGGCTGTTGCTAAAGCATTGTACAATAAAGACCCTGGGATGATTCCCACGACATACTCTAGTTTCATCGATTTAAGACAGGTGTGACAGGAATCAAAGTCCCCCTGGAATCAAAGTCCGGTCTTATTGTTCAGCGAGGGATTAGAATATTATATGGCTACGGAGGTCACGGCCATTCGAATATAACCTTACAATAGCGGACTATTGTTTGGCGGACTTGCATTCCTAGGACGTTGATTCCTGCCACACCTGTTCATTATGAGTGCCTGTGACCGCCCCCGTGCAGTACAGCGTGAATAGGCCCACGGTCCCTTGTTGTTCATTGGCGCACATTTTCTACTCGTACTGGTGGGTTGAAAGTGACTCGTTGTTGTCAGTACGGATAAACAGATTGCTATTTTAGACTGGTAGAAGAACGGTTAAACCCAGAAAAAAATTAAATCTTAAACGAAACATGTGTCACTATGTCTGTTGAAGACTCCTCAATCACATATTAAAAATCCCCATCAATCCCACTTGGGGAAAAAATTTTACGTGGTTTTTAAACTTTATCGTTAAACCCAGAACTGAACTTTGTACAGGAGAATTGAGACCGGATGTACAACTAACTTTTGAACGGTTGGATTTACACCCAATAAATGTATTACAAACAGATAGAAACATGGTGCCTCTTAATCGAAAAAACACGTTTTTGTAATTTTTAACTAGTTATGTAATTGCAAACTGCATTTTTATGTATTTTGACCTATTTTGTGTTAATTTACATAAAATGTTATTTCTTATTATATAAAACAATTAAAAACATGCTTATCTGCTTCTAAAGTGCCATGTTTCTATCTATTGGTAATACATTTATGGGGTGTAAATCCAACCGTTCATAAGTTAGTTGTACATCGGTTCCCATCCTCCTGTACAAAGCTCTGTCTTGGGTCTAATGATAAAGTCAGTTCCAAAAATTCAAACCGTAATAAAACATTTTCCCCAAAGGGGATTTATGGGGATTTTCAGTATGTGATTTCTCAGAGTCATATGCATAAAATGACATAAAAATCGTTCACCCCTTAATTTTTTCCAGGTTTTGGGACAAAATTGGTCTCTTCTACTAGTCTATTTGTGGTTTAATCTGTGTATCGTGTGGTTGATCAATTTCTTTTCCGTTGGGTTATGTCGTTCGGGGACCATGACGTACACAGGGTGATTCAGAAAAAAACGTTCAACAAAATAATAACCAGCTTCGTAGATCCTTTTTTCATCGGTGCTGACGGGATTTTTTTTAATGTCGTCGTTGCGTACCTGAACTTGAATTCATATACCCAGTAAAAAATTGGAAAAGAAATGAAATTTTAGTCACAACTTTGATTCAATGCACAATTTTCAAGAACAATCTAGACTTATGGCTGTTTCTAATGCTGAATGATGAACTAATCATTAGAAAATGCAAATTCAGTCACTCCGTTCTCATGATGATGTCATACTGCACTTAACTGTGCGCCTAGTCCATTACGATATAGTCCGGCAGCCAAATGGGTTTTTTCACTGAACCCGGAAATGTCTTATATAGTTTTTTTCCGATGGATTTGAGTAGCCCTGGGGGTCAGTTTTAAGATTCCACCGGGTGGACTCCGGCCACCCTTGAGCATTTTGAGAAATCCAAGATGGCGTCCAAGATGGCCATTGTTACATGAAATCGGTCATAACTTCCTTTGTATTTACCACAGGCTGATAATTTTGGTGTCTAGACATAGGTTTTGGAGGTCGAGGAATCCAATAAGACCATTTTCAATGTCGGTAATATATTACGTAACTGTAAATCCAAAATGGCTGCCGTTACGTGAACTTTATTCATAACTCTTTCATATTCACCATACAATGATTATTTTGGTGACTAGACATAGGTTTTGGGGTTCCAGGGATCCATTAAGACCATTTCCAATGTCATATTACACCTCCGACAATCAAAGATGGCGTCCAAGATGGCCGCCATTACATGAAACTGGTCATAACGTCTTTCATATTCACTATACAATGATTATTTTGCTGTCTAGACATAGGTTTTGGAGTTCAAGGGATCCATTCAGACTACATGTATTTTCCTTTTCAGAATACACCTCCAACAATCAAAGATGGCGTCCAAGATGGCCGCCATTACATGAAACTGGACGCAACTTCTTTCATATTGAACATAGGCTGATAATTTTAGTGTCTAGACACAGGTTCTGGAATCCATTGAAACCAAATAGAAGGTTGATTAGTCATTATTTAATTCACATGTTGTGACATAGTGTAGTGTAATCAATTTTATTTACCTGTTTCTAACCCTTCCCTATATGGTCATGAGTAATGTTCATTTAATTGTAGAGAATACTAGTTCTTTGAACACATTTATTTCATGGAAACTAATTTTTTCTGGCAGCAGCCTGTACCACAACAAGCACAAAATATTGTGCAGTTCAGTTTGTTACTAGTGCAGCTAGTGCACGAGTACCGCATGGAGTGGCACACTTGCACGTCCACATTTGATGAGACGCATGATATACTCGGGAGCGAGTCTTGTATTCTCCAGGAGATATGTTGGCTTGAGCGTTTTGCTTTGGGTCCATTGTCTAGCCAAAAATTCAGGATCCATTTCTGTTGGATTATTTTGTTCCAATGAACGCCACACAGTGGCTTGGTAATGGGCCCTTTTAGCATTCTCCACAAACGCCTCATTGGTTGGAAGAGGACTGCAAAGTTTGGAAGGTGATGACGATCTCTTTCGTGTTGTCGATGCTGGTTCTCACATCTAGGTTTGTGGATGCTCCAATAGAGTATGTTATAGCACAAGCCACTGCATTTATGTGTCAGCTTGCTATGGACAAAGCTCAACCAATTCAATGTCAGAAACACGATGGAAGGTATGGGCATCGACAACAGGAAAGACTCCCAAACTTTGCAGTTTTCCTCCAACCAATGAGGCGTTTGTGGAGACTGTTAAAGGGTACATCACCAAGGCATTGTGTGGCGTTTCTTGGAAGAAAACAATCCACCAGAAAT
>NMRB01002584.1:12898-25689 GCA_002633025.1 Notospermus geniculatus | reverse complement strand
GGGGGGGGGGCCTTGGACCTCTGAAACACACCCGCCACCCCTCCTCCTGCAAGGCATGCCTCAACCCCTGTGGCACCACGGCTTACTGTACGTGAAGAGCTGGTAATGAAATCCCATGACATGGCGCAGGATGGATTCGAATCCAGGACCTACCTCTTGCTGAGCGGACGTGATAGCCACTCAACTTTCAGGGCTCTTCAGACATGTACTGATAACAGGTCACAATGTCCTCTAGCACACCTATAAGTCAATTTTCAAATACTTACAAAATTATAACCATTTCCATGGTAACAACAACTTTGGTACAGTACTTTCAATCATCACATCCTGGAATCCTGACAAAAACTTTTTACAAATGACCCTCTGACTGGGATAATACGAAAAATTCATGAACTTATGAATTTTTGATAATACCCAATACTCTGTACACAGCATTTTTAAAATGAAAAGTACAGCTAATGTTGGACAGTTTCAGTATGCAAAATGTACCCTAACTACATTCTTAACAGCCTCTGCTCTTGGCAACCTAAGATTTTTCCAAAGGATTGACCAGAAAGAAACCCCTCTTAGAACTTGGCATGGGTGCAAATGGCCGCCTGGCTACCATCCTTAACCCCCTCCCCCCAAATAATTTAAAATTCCTGGATCTGACCCAGTTTAAGAATACATGTATTTCATTGACAGGGATCTTATTCACAATGCCTCTGTACATAGGACTTGCAATTCTGGTTCCCTATCCTTCCACATGCTTATCCATAGAGATGGAAGAGGAAACCAGTCAACTTGTGGGACTTGTGATTTAAGATTCTGTAAATTGACTGGTTCTCTATCCTTCCACCATGTTTAAGCCAGAGATGGAAGAGGGAACCAGTTAAACACGAGATCTCCAAATCCTATGGAAGCTTGGGGAACAAGGTTCCTGCTGAAACTTTACATGAAATTTGAGACTTCCCTGCCGTTAGAGGCCACCACCAGTTAGTCCTAGAATGTCACAAATTTGATGTCACAGATAAAGGCCAGGGCCTCATTTCTTAATGGATGACATTGTGGCGTGCACTTCTTCTCTATGACGTCAAATTCCATGGCCTCCTAGGACTACCAACTGGTGGCGGCTTCTAATGGCAGTACAAACACAACCCAGTTGTTAAGTCTTCAGAGAATTACTCAGTTGTGTCATGAAGACTGACAGACCATAAGTACCTTTGTTTTACACCACAACACAGCCGCTACACCAACGGCAATAATTTACTCTATCACTGCACAGACAAATATTATTGTAATAAACATACTTTTGTCAACATGGACACTAAAACTGGTACTTTGACAAATTTATCCTTTACCAGTAAAGAGTACAACATCATCCTGAGTCATGATGCCCTCAGTTGAAGGTCACGACACCCTCAGTTGAAGGTCATGATACCCTTAGTTGAAGGTCATGATGCCCTCAGTTGAAGGTCATGATACCCTCAGTTGGAGGTCACGATGGCCACAGTTGAAGGTCATGACGCCCACAGTTGAAGATCATGACGTCCTCAGTTAATTTCATTCCTCTCCAAGGACATCTTCTCCATTTTCAAGACCGATGAAATCATTTCCAGCCGTGTCATCTTGTAGATGAAACAATCTGTCGTTATGCCAGAAAAACATTTGGGATTTCTCTTATTTCACATTTAACATATGAAGTAGGCCGAACATTGTAACAGGCAGATCCACTTTTCTGCCATCCATGAAAATACTGAACACAAACATAAAGTGAGGGCTTGAGGCCATCATGTGGAGATTATCTCGGTATAAATTTCATTTCCAACAGTCTATTTACAGCTAACCTCATGATGGTTTCTTGGGACGAAATTTTTTTGATCTTTGCCACGTTCCTGTCGCATAGTTCATCTGAAAATATGTATCCACGATCATTTCCTTCATTGTGCCGTCTGCTTGTTGGATAATCTGGAGATCTTCACTAAGTCGGATGTTGACGAGGTCGCCGTGTTGTGGGCACGGATTTTCTGCAAGCGACATGACACAATTATGAAACACAAAGTAAATTTGGGATTTTCTTAGTCAAATTTGGAAATGTGATTACGGTAATTTTTTGGAATGTTGATCTGTATGAGAACAGCGAGATCATTGTCAAGATCACTTGAGCTGATACAGGTATCACTTACCACGCGATCCAGCCATAAAACCCAATATCAGTGCCTTCTCAGGCCTTGTCACTTTATTGGAAGTACGGAACATCTCCTGGGCTTCAACCATTTGTTCACGCTAGAGGAAATGAGATAATTATGTACTTGAAGTAAATAAATTGACTCCAATCAATGCCAATTTTCTCGAAGGCCAATTTAAGTCACATGAGGACCAGATTAAACTCTGTTCAACATTACCATTTTTCTTGCATATTCAAACGAAAAACAGACCTAAAACTTACCGTGAGTGAAAGACCTTTTTTAGTTCCACCTGCAGAAGGTAGATTCTGAGCAGGTGGTTGAGCTGGCTGAAGTGACTGAGCAGGAGTTGCCACAACCACTGGTTGAGGGGCAGGAGATGAGGCTGGTGCGACCGTCGTAACAGGCTGTGTCCGAATATTAGATTGGCCGAGCTGTTGCTGCAGTTGTAGCTGGAGATTTTCACGAGCACTTATTGTGGCAGTCGATACTGGATTCGCTGAAAATGAACATGTGACGGTTTCATAAGGTGAGATGATGAAATGTAGGCCTACCATAGCATAGAAATATACTCTTGAGTCCAGTTTTATCATCTGAGTTCAGGTCAAGACTCGGCTTCTCCTCCCTTGACCTGCACACAAGCAAACCACATTCCGTGTTCAAGGATTTCCCCGGACCCAAAAATAGTAACCAATCACGGCAAAGCTTGCACCGACCCACATGCATGACGTGTTCCCGGTAATGACGTTGACCAATCAAAATTTGATGAAATGACATCATTGATATTTTTTCTTCCGTGAACGACGAAGAAGCGAGGCTTCTGATTGGGCGCACGAGAAAATCCCAAAGCGTTGAACACAGAATCTGGCTGCTTGCTGCAGAGTGTAGGAAGAGGTTAGCCGATTTCTACACGATGCATTATGCAGAATGAGTTTTATACGCGTCACCCATCCACATAGTGATCGCGCTCTACATTGCTTAACTTCTAGCTCAAAGGCTGATGCGCTAACCACTAGGCCGTAAAGGAAATCCTCCATGGCCAGCGGGTTAAGCCGTGCCATATTTAGCTGCAAGGGGTTCAATGCACGCAGCAGGGGTCATCATGGAGACACTTACTGGCAGGAGTTGTTGTTGTGGCACCATTTGATGTTGAGGGCAACCGTGATGAGCCTGCTGGAGGTAAATAACTCGGAGTCGGAGGAGCTGATAATGTTGGACATGTTATAGGGGCTGGAGATGGTGGTGGTCGCTGAAAAGATCAATGGAATCAATTCTAGAACAATTGATACTTTTGGTTCAGAAATGGGAACGTCTCATCGGTTCAGGTTCAAAATCTGAATGTCCATCGCTATCTTTCAGGATCAAAGAACTACAATATTAGGGAGGTTTTGCAAGCTTACATTTTACATTTACCATAACAATTTGAAAACGTCACGACATCGGCTCTACGGGATTTTTTTACGTGCAAATCCCTTGCTGTGCATGAGAAACTTACGATTTAATCAACGCCCAATTTTTCACCTTTGTAATCAAATAATTCACGTTCAATTTGGCACACCTAATAATGCGTAAATATCTGAGTTGCCGTGATGATTATAAGTGAAATGATGGACCTATCTGTCTTTGAGGGCTGGCCAAACATGGGCGACAACATTTTATCATACACGGGAAGCCTCACGTCAGATGACGGCACCATCGCGTCATGTCCTCTGTCACGCCCATGGCATGATGTCATGAGATGACATCGTCAAATCGTAATCGTACATGTAAAACATAAGCTTGCAAAACCTCTCTGTTGTCCCCTCATTATAATTAGGTACCGGTACTATTTCAAGCAGACAAGAAGGACCAGTAACCAGAACTCTCAACCGTACCGACATAGCCGGAGACATGAGGGCAGCAGCATAGTCTGGCGTTTGGTTCACTGGAGCAGCCGTCGTTGTCGCAGCCTCTTTTTCCTTTTTCTGACTTTCAATGGCCTCGATTTCAGCCTGCTTCCGTCTTCTCTTGGCTTCCTTTAGACCAACTGGCTGCTCCGTAATATCAAGCAGCTGAAACGAATTCGATCCCAGAAACTGAGAACTGAGAGGATCATGAAACAGCAGTTACAGCTAACAAAATGTTATTTCTTCCGTCAAATGTTGAGAAGCTGATTTGAAGGCCTGCGATGCATGTAGGAACCATATACCAGCAATAAGTTGGTAATAGCATAAATGTGAGGCGGTCTAGGAAAACCCGTCGGATGGCCTTGGCGAACCCACACATTTCAATAGCTGAAATGTACTTTGTAACAGGTAAACAGTAGCAGATCAATGCACAGGCAATCTGACAACTCTTGTTGATCATTCAGCGGCATCCAACGGGTTTTCCTGTACCGCCACACAGATATAGGGCAAGTTCATTGATACGCATGTATTTATGGTATTACTATTAGCAATCTATTTTCGCCATTAGGGAGTAGAAATTACATACACATAGACATTCTGTCGCCGGGCATTAGAGATCTTGATCCAGAAATACCAACCCACCATCTGAGTAATGGACACTTAGATCAGAGCCACAGGAGCTTACCTTAATACCACCCTCCTTTCTTAAGCCACCAGAGGGCCGAGCACCGCCTAATGACATAGGAGAGGCAAGTGGGCTTCCTGCTGCAAATCGTCCACTTGTAGGTGTTGTTGGTGTCCTGAAGCCACCACTACCGGGAGTCCGACTGGGGATACCTTTCAACGGAGCTGAGGGCAAGAAAGGATTGCCAGTAACATGGTCAAAGAAACCATCAGTACCGGTTTATTTCATTTCTTCTGGATGGAAAACTTCTTAGGGGAACAAGGTGTTATTCTCTCACTCTACATGACTATAATCCAACCACAGGGGTCAGTGTTTCCGCCAGGGGGGGGGGG
This sequence comes from Notospermus geniculatus, assembly GCA_002633025.1. NCBI lineage: Eukaryota > Metazoa > Nemertea > Pilidiophora > Heteronemertea > Lineidae > Notospermus > Notospermus geniculatus. The sequence goes on along the minus strand of NMRB01002584.1, from coordinate 20,621 downwards.
GNTTTTTCCCCCCCCCCCCCCCCTTACAAAAAGTCCTGGCAGAAACACTGGGAGTGCTGCATTTCATACTTTTGATTCTACATATTGAGTACAAAAACAGACAAACTTACTTTTATCATTCATCTTTTTAGCAAAACTTCTCACTTTGATTGGGAGATTGTTGCTGAATCCAAACTTCTTGGGCTGGCTCGCTGCTTCTGCAGCTGAAATTAGAATACTTATGAATAACTTGGGGACATTCTTGAGCAAAAACTGATGTCGAAATTGCAATTAATGAATTTAATTTTTAACAGACATAATGTTAAATATGATTTTTCTTTCAGTGACCTGCACACTGAACTTTTTCCCAATATTTCCACAAGACTGTCAAAATATGAAATCAGTCACAAACAAATTGACTTACATTTTTGCAGCAGCTCAGCTCGAAGTGCAGCAGACTTTGGTTTTCGTTTCAAAGCAAAGTGTTTTGGAGGCTGGGGTTGTGGGCCAGCCAACTGTATGAGCGATGATCGATTCAGGTACAAGCATTCCAGGGGTAGCATTCCTACATCTTGTGACTTTTTCACTGGAAAAAATATCAAGCAATTCACTGATGTTACTTACTGCGACATGGAGTGACATAAATAGGATTCACCAATGAATGACTAGACTTTGAGCACAGATTTCTTGCAACACTTCACCCCTACTTTCACTCCCCCAGCTTTTCCGAAGAGTAAGAACTCAACCTTGATCAAGGTAATGCACTAAGGGCAAAAGCACAACTGGTGTTTCCATGATGAAGCTGTTCTATACAGAATCTGGGCTTTTAATGCAAGTCTTTGAACAACTCCAGTCTCAATATCCAGGAAAGTTCCGAGTCTGAAGTCTATTCCAGAATCACTACTACAATACAATCTCTAGCGGAAAAGACGCCATGTCTGATTCTGAAATCGACTCCAGCATTTCTATACGTACCCATCTTTTTCAGATCATTCAACACCTCATGGAATGTTACGTTGTTGTCTTCAACATCACAATTCAGGTTCATTGTTGAAGGATAAATGCGTAAGATCTCACCGATCATAGAAACCCACTGGTCGCCATCGTTAATGGCCATGTCAATTAACTCGTCAAGCTCCATTTTCCACTGAAATACAATAGGATTGGGAATGAATTTAGAATCCCTGATCAGTGCACAAAAAGGGTCATCGACTAACAGAAAATAAAACGGAATAGCAATCGCTACTGGTTCAGTAGCCTCGCCCTATCCTATGGCTATGCATGATTGATAGGCAGGCCCAAACAAAAAGCCGCATTAACAATTTTAATAGGCCTAGGATTTTTCCATTGTTGTGCCATGCCCATGGCCATGGTGGAGTTCCGATCGGGGATTCAAAGTTTAGCCTACCTAGGAGAGAAGGCCATAGGCCTACAGACTCAAATCAAAGAAATGTAGGGGCCTACATCTGTACATAGTACACTACTGTGCATCTGTACATAGTACACTACTGTACATCTGTACATAGTACACTACTGTCAGTGACTGTACACACTCACTGACACTGTTGTGTACATAATTACACTACCAATGTGTAATGTACACAATACAGACCTCTTCAATGTTGCGTCTGGGAAGGTGGATAAACGACAGTAAAAGTTTGACTTTAACATGAGGTTGAAGATTAATGAAGCAGTCCTGTATGTGGAGCAACCTCTCTTGTGAAAGTTGAGAACATATCGATCGCCCGGACCACAGATCATCCGTGGAACCGAGCTTATTATGAAGCCAAAGGGCAGCATCACTGTCCCTGGCCGCCATTTGTGAAGCTCTTTTTATTGACCGTTGTTGATGGCGACGAATTCCGCGTCGCCCGTTTTGCCATCCTTGGTCTTCGGGGCACTCCGGGCATTGATGATGTGCCTTTCAAAGGCCAATATTTGTGACCTGGCACAACAAAATGAGTCGGAAGTCGCACAGAAGAAGACCGAAGTTGACACCAGACAATAACTACAGAAATCGACAAAGTCAAATTTCACAATGGGCAGACAATCCTGAAATCATCGAACCGTTGTCACCTCGGACATGTTCGGTCCTCTTCTGTGCGCATTCCGACTGATTTTGCTGTGCCGGGTCACATTTGTGTGGGACGGTTGTCCATTATGAAGCCCTATTGCAGAATTACTTGCCACAACCAAGAGAACTTACTGGCTTGTGCCATGGAAGTATCATACTTCCATGGCCTAGGCCTACTTGTGTTTCAGGACATGAAGGTATTATAAAATGTGTGCTTCTGTAAAACCCGTCGGATGTCGCGTTTGAGGAAAGTGTTAATGGCCTTGGTGAACCTGCACATTTCAATAGCTGAAATGTACCACATAACAGGTAAACAGTAGCAGATCAATGCACAGGCAATCTGACAGCCCTTGTTGATCATTCAGCGACTTCCAACGGGTTTTCCTAGACCGCCACACAAATACCTCCATGTTCAGGACCAAAATAAAAGCCAGCACCCGTGCAAGCATAAAGAACCACTGATTACCTGTGATGTGAAAAGCTAGTTGGCACAATCAATGGCCCCTAACAATGTTCCACCTGACTGAGCCAGCATGCACAAAAGGAGTGAGCCGGAGATATGATTGGACCTCCATGTATCATGAATAAGAAACAACTGCTAGATTTGTCATAATGAAATATATTCACACACATTCTGAGACAGTAAGAAATTAGAAGAGAATCAGTATACTTATATCATCAGGTAGGCCTACTTTCATGTTAGACAGCCTGAGTCAAATTACAGTGTTGTGACATAATTCTGAGATATTTAAATTTTCGAAAAACAGGGTTATTTCAATACAAGACATCCATTCAACACTTTAGTAGTGTTCGATGTAAGGTGCTAATTCTGTTCATGTGTAAACAATCTATATACAATTCATGATGGACATGGCAACTGCTGATACTTTCTCAACATGTACAAAGCAGGGGCGGTCCAGAATTTGGGAAAAGAGGGGGCGCCCTGTGCTAACAGCATTGAAATTTGCACCCAATTCCAGGATTTCACAGTCAATTTTACAGATTTATTAGCCGAAAGGGGAGGCGTGTGCCCCCTCTGGATCTGCACCTGCGAAGTGATTGTAATCATAGGTTAATGTCTGGAAATCTAGGCCTACTCCATCATGGGGCCAACACACAATTACAAACTAAATATCCTCATTACAATAGTGTGAATGATATCACAAGAAGATCTGTAAATCTGTCTAGCCCATCAGAAAGAAGTGGAAAATTCAGCTGCTAACACTATCAGAAGTTAAAAAGTCAAGTTCCAACCTTAGATGCTACATGTGGAGCCAAGTTGCAGCATTTTCCACACTAAAAAGCCATTTTCTCTGCGATGTATCCCCACCTTCTGTTTTTCTTTTGACCACATATCAGCTGCATAAAGCTAACCAATCAGACTACAACTGGGTCACTGGTTAGGTTCATACATGTGTACATTGTGTACAGAGTACCTGAACAGAACAGCTGCCACATTAAGAGTGCTAGTCTTTGGTGCCGAGGTCGTCTAACCTTGTAGAACATTTACATCAAGTTTGCATCACAAAATGTGCTGTGCCAAGACACCATTCACCACATGAGGCACCGGTAACATCTGACATGTTGACTACCAGATTTCTGATGATAAGTACATAAACCTTAATCCCAAATATCAGCAACTTTTGTCATGCATTGCCTCATACACTAAACCATTGATAACGAGTTTATACAGATTTAATGGCCTGAATTTTACGGCCACTTTCCAAAAGTTGAACATTAGACATGTTAGAAGAATATTGGGATTTGTAAACATCTCAATATTCATGCACGTGCCATTTCGGGCCCGATCTAGCAAAGGTAGGCACATGTCGCAGGTGATCATCATTGGTCATCAGTCTACTCAACTATTATCACTGTTATCTGCTACTATTGTCAACCTGGAGAGACATACATTTCAGCTACTGTGTTACAAGGTAATTAACCCTTTTCTCAGTTGTGAAATGCACCTACTTTTGCTAGATCGGGTCACATTTGATCGCACTGAGTGAGCCAACAGCACATGTCTATTTCATGAGTACTCAATGAAGCATGCATGTCTGTTTCACACCAGAGATAATGTTTTCTACGGCATCCTATTTTTCAATTTTTACAATGTCTATTCAACTTTCTGCTGCATTATTTCCTGCCAAAGACCCACCTCCCTAACTGGAATAAGAAATACAAAATAAGCCCTGGATAAAGGATCATCTCTCGCTGTGAACGTCTATGATTTTCCTGCTCAAGATGCACAACATGTCGATGTAGCCGTGCTATATGTCTCTGGATTAACGCACTCTCACTGTCACCTTGTCCGACTAGAGCGTCACTTGTCGTCATTCCTGGGGTGAATGGTAACGGAGGAGTAAGACTGGAAAAGAGGAACAGAAGATTGTCTATTGGCAAGTTTTGGGGGGACGACCGGTACTGATAATTCACCTGGTGACACTTTTAACAAACACACCTCGGCCGACAGCACAGAAAGTCCGATAGCTCTTGGTGCCCATCGACGGTTTAAATGGGAAAATTTGTTATAACTGCCGATAGGCGCCAGTAGCACTATCAGACTTTCTGTGCGGTCGGCCCTGGGCTCCAGGACTATTGGCACTTGTACATACACAACTCCCTAACAACTCTTAGCAGTAAGGACCTCTGATGGTCATCATGTTAACATTTTACGCCACCAAATACCTTCTATTTCCATCATCCATGGATAGCATTCCATTCCGGACTGATGTATTCANTCACTTGTCGTCATTCCTGGGGTGAATGGTAACGGAGGAGTAAGACTGGAAAAGAGGAACAGAAGATTGTCTATTGGCAAGTTTTGGGGGGACGACCGGTACTGATAATTCACCTGGTGAGACTTAACAAACACACCTCGGCCGACAGCACAGAAAGTCCGACAGCTCTTGGTGCCCATCGACGGTTTAAATGGGAAAATTTGTTATAACTGCCGATAGGCGCCAGTAGCACTATCAGACTTTCTGTGCGGTCGGCCCTGGGCTTCAGGACTATTGGCACTTGTACATACACCACTCCCTAACAACTCTTAGCAGTAAGGACCTCTGATGGTCATCATGTTAACATTTTACGCCACCAAATACCTTCTATTTCCATCATCCATGGACAGCATTCCATTCCGGACTGATGTATTCAATGTTCTGTCTGCTGATTGGTCCATTTGTTCTCCCACTTGAGGAAACTGCATATCTTCAACAGTCAGTACCCGAGGAGGTGTTGACAAACCAACACGGTATGACGGTGGTTCGTCTGGTATAAAATCTAAATGGAGGTTGCGATCTCTCTCGTGGACACCAATGTGTTGGTCAAATCCTAAAAAGTCAACAAAAGAATGAAAGTTCTACCAGACAGGATCACCACACTCCACATAGTTTGGTGTGTTATCCATCCATGGCAACAGGCCATAACGGCATAATCAGAATGAGTGGTACCCTGAGGGCAATGGCAGCACCACTTGCTTTGTATTGTATTGTATTTCATTTTTCCGCCAGGGCCGACACTATATAGCATTATTGGCCCTGGTAAGTACGGAGGAGGCCATCACAAGCTACTCATGTTCCTCATTTGGATGGGGTATTTTACTTGCCCTTGCAGACACAAGGTACAAGGCACCACGGCTTACTGTCCCATGCGACGGACGTGAAGAGCCGGGAATGAAATCCCATATGGCCCGGGCTGGATTCGAACCCGGGCCCTGCCGCTTGCCAAGCGGACGTGATAACCACTGTATCAGGCTCCCAGGCTACCACTTGCTTGACAGAGGAACCACACACTCAATGGTCCATGGACTCTTGGGGTATCTCCCTGCCAGTTTTTCAGCTGTACCAATGCAATTTTAGATTTGCCCTCTCCCCCCCCCCCCCCACCGTGCTTGGTAATCAAATGCATCTCTTACCAGCTAATAATATCCTTTCTGGTACCTGCATGGAGGCCTGGGAGGCCCCAGCCATTGATGGTGGGTTATTGGTTTGACTGCGACCAGCATCATCACCCTCGACTCCTATTTTTGTTGGGACTCGCATTTTGTTGCTTATGTCAGCAGTGAAGTCTAGATCATAGTTAGATGATGTGAGTGGATCTGCTGCAAAGTCCATCTGTAAGAAATGATGATATGAAATATGCTTGGTTTATACTATAGGTTTATTGGGAATTCTGACATTCTTAATTCCAATCTAAGCCTAGGCCTATGGAGCTGTTAGGCCTAAACCAAGGGAGTTGCTCTGCCATGTTGAGATTGAATGTCCATGGCCTATAGTTCATACCACAGCAGGCCCTAGCCGAGACCTCGTCTTTTTGACAAGGAGGGTAAGATATTTTTGGTCTCACAGGGGAGGGGTAGCTACCATCCATAGGGCCTAAAAAATGGGAAAATGCACTAGGCATAGCCTAGGTTTTGCCAGAAATTGCCAAAATCATGAAATAGGCCTAACTGGACCACTAGCTAGGCTCTAAACATATATATCATACTCGAACGGACGGGGGGGGCCGAACCGAGACGCATGACATGCATGATGATTGATGAAAATTCGGTCGGCAGAGCAGCAAGTAGTGCACAACAGTCAATCAACACCACCAAGCACCAACAACACATGCAATATCACAGCGGTCACGGCACTCTAGTATGGGTCGCACTAAATTGCGTCCAACTGCGACCAGTTGCGTCCAGTAGCGTTCAACGGCATAAAAAAGTAATTTCTAGCAATAAAAGTGACCATATCAATATTTGTGAGTGTGGGCAGAGTCAATCAAATGTTACTGAAATGTATGTATTTCATGTATTTGGAACGTTTCCAATCACTCATTTCCATGATTTGTTGATTTTAATTTTGCGTCCAGACGCCGGCGGCCATTTTGTTGTTGCCGTCGTTTGGGATAGACTCTACCAATATGGCCGCGACGGTCTGAGGAATCACAATCGCGGAAGGCCGACTTTGCGAGTTTATATTCTCGGCAGAAGTCATTAATTCAGATTTATCTGATTAATTCTGATGAGATAATGTGGAGAATTAGCCTACAATTTAAAAATGAAATTTGAACATTTGTATTGATAATAATTAGGGGTAAAGTCGGGAGTTAGCGGACACCTAAGGCATTTCCGGCCTAGAAACACACTGCGCATGCGTGACATGTGAACCGGTGGCTGAGAATGAAAGCTAGCTCAATCAGCCTCACTTTGAAACTGGGTTGGGTCAAACAACTTTCTCTGTAGGGGGTGCAGGTAGTTTTTTCCGAAAATGAATCTCGAGTCAGTTAGCAGACAGGTGCGTTAGTTATCGGACAGCAGCTTTTGGAGTATGATTTACATCAGGTAAGAACCATAATATTCCATATGTTTTGTTTGAAATAGATTAGAATTATGATGCAAAAACGTAACCACATAACTTGTCACCCCTCCGTGCAAGTGGTACCACCCAGCAGCATGGTGTCCGCTTACTGCCGCACAAAATTATCACTTCTTGAAAATAACATCAAAATCGACGATAACTGTTAGCTGACAGTGAGAATATGTCCGAGGGGTAGTTTTTCTGAATAGAAACACACATTAATACTTTTTTTCACCACAAAAATCCACTTTTCTTTGAACTGGGTTTTGTTAGGGCGTTTGTCTGTTAACTGACGCTGACCGTTTACTGCCGACTTTACCCTATA
>NMRB01002583.1:45574-72086 GCA_002633025.1 Notospermus geniculatus | reverse complement strand
CCCCTACGAAAAATCGACGCAACCACGCAATACACAGCGCTCGTAGCGGACAAATCGTAGAACTACACTTTGTTCGCAAACTCGCGCGCAAGTGTTACAAACGGGTCAAAATATCGAGAAGTAGTGGGAATATCGCCATGAAACTTGAATTATAAATATACTGGCAAGAAAGACAAATTGATTGATGTATGGGACTGCAAATTTGACCCAGCAGTTGCGGCGCTATCGTTCATAAACCTAGCGCAATTTGGAAGTGGAATGAAGATGGCGGCTCAGAACAGGCAGAATAGGCCGATTTTCAAACACCGATCAACATCGTCGACGCCATTCGACGCCCCACTGCTGCATATCATGAGAATCATCAAAATCTCATCTTTTAAGATCACTTTATGCCAACTTCAGGACTTTATGAGAAATAAAGTTATTACAGTTTGAATCAACCAGCCTCCAACATTTTCGACATCCATGTCATTGCACGAAAAATGGCGTAGAATGCGTAAATTTTGTTCGATTTGCATGAATGAAAGCTTAGAATACCGATCTTAGTTTCGTCTTTCCTGGTCTTAGAAGTGCGCAGGTATTCTGCCGACATAAACCATGTAAACAGTGCATTTTCAGACCGCAGAATGTTCGAATACCGGCACATAGTACCGCCAGCTCACGCTAGATGGCAGTGACAATCCGGGCTGCGTCGGTACCGCTGATCACTTCAAGCGAGCAGACTTAATTGCTGTGCAAACACTGCGGGCCTTTGTGTTCCATTGTTTGGGGAGGTGTGAAAAAGGGATTATAGAGGGGCAATTAGCTCGCTGTTCCTCCTGTCAGTATAATTCCTCCAAGCTATGACTAAGAAGAGATCGCGAACACCTGATTCCTGAACTTTCCCACAAACCAGACACAAAGATGCTTTTAATCATAACTAGTATTGTAATGTGCAAATACTTTTCAGTACTAAAATGTAAAGCTAATGTTTGGATTCCAGTCCTTGGAACTTTTAGCAGCCAAGATAAACAATGACATGTACCGGTAGGCCTACAGCTGTCATGACTGCAATGATAGAGGTTCACCTTACATGTACGTACAGGTTTGTGGCACGTGTTCCCTGTCACTGCAGCACACATACATGTATGTAAGTGAATGGAGTGTGACAGAGGGAGTGAGCATTAAGAACCACTGACCTCAGGATAATGAATGACCTTCCAACTCTTACTTACAACTGGGATCTGTGTCCTTCGTGACCTTAACTTTGATCGTGTAGCTTGGTTTTGTTTCATGATCAAGCTTCTGTCCTGATTTTAGTGACAGCGAACCAGTGTTGAAATCGATGGTAAACTCCGGAAATGGTGTCACTATGGTGAAGCGCTCAGCAGCATCAGTTTTCTTGATGGTCAAGAGAATACCTGTTTTGTCTTCAGTTACAGACTGGCTGATTGGTGCTCGAACAGCACGCCTGGATCGTGACCGTCTTTTCTCCGGCCGTTCTTTTTCGGCAACAGTACCCTCAGGAGTCCGCATTGTAACCTTGTCCACTTCATCAACATTTTGTGGCATTTTCTGCAAAAAGTTCCTGTCCATTGGTGTAACTAGTTTTAAGACAAGTGCAGCACCTGACGCCCTGATAAGGGAAACCACTTCCTCATGAGAACTCCACTTCACATCGGTACCCATCACATCCACAATAAAGTCACCAACCTTCATTCCTTCCCTCTGAAAAGAAATCAACAGTCAGAAAGCTTGCCAGTCACAGCATTCACTTCTCGGATCTCTACTAGAAAGTGCCTGAGGAAGACCCCGGTTGGGATCGAAAATTTGCGAAATTCGGAGATGACTTTACTTTTACTATCATTTTGTGTGTCGTTTTTTGTGCTGGATATCTGTTATGAACCAGCCACGTAGTATATGACCCGATCTAGCAAAAGTAGGTCCATATCGCAACCCAGGAAAGGGTTAATGGTTCAAATGTAGGCCTACGTCTCTGCAGGTTGACAATACATGTAGTACTGGACAGCAGTGCTGAGAATGACCAGTGATGATCACCTGCGACATGCGCCTACTTTGCTAGATTGGGTCACATATGCTTGAGAGGTCATCATTCTGCAAATTTTCATGCATGGCAGAGATTAACTCGAAACATGCTAAAGCCTGCTTGCTGGGTTGTCACCCCATGTCTCCCCAAGCTCTTCTCTGGGATACGACAAACGATTGGGAAAGACTAACTGTTGAACAAGTTCTGGAAGTTGCAGTGCTTTCCCATGAAGACACCCAAGCTCCAGGATGAGCACCTGCCAACACAAGAAGATAGACAGAAAAGACTCAGCCTTTCACCTGAGCAATTCCTCCGTCATCCACATCGGCAATGATGACAGGTGACCCTCCACGAACGCTAAATCCAAACCCCTGCTCTTTCGACTTCATCATCTTTATTTTTCTAGGAAGTGACCAGGTGTGCTGTGCAGAGAATACTGAAACTGGACCCTGGAATGAAGATAAAAAAAGACCCCATAAGATACGAATTTATGCTGAAACCATTCAGCAATCATACAACAGCTCACTCAATCTTGCATTAAAACAAACTCCAATGCCAGGGAATGAAATCAGCAAGCACCAGTTTGAACTCACCAGGTTATGAAACAGATCTTGCACTTTGTGTTTGCCAAAGTCTGGGGTGATAGCATCAACAACTTGTTGGCTTTTGGCTGCAGGTAGGAATGCAATTGTTAACAAAATACTATACATGTACATGAAAGCAGCACTATTTTATTGACTGATTACCACATCACATTTGCTTTATCGTGTTTAGACATCAAATGTGACTTTCCACAGCAAAACCAGGTGCATGTCGCTCAGAAGGTGAGCCTAAACGAACTAAGATGACACCTGCAGAGAATGGAAGAAATAGATCGTTTTTTATATTTCATAACAGACAGACAATAGTGAAACTGACAAACATTTTGGTCTCAACCTACCAAGCTAAAAGCGACATGTGCCTGGTTTGGCTGTGGAAAGTCACAAATTTGAACAGTCTTTGCACGTGGATATGTTCTGAATGTAGACTGTTCATAACATCAAAATTTCAAAGGAATATCGTTCAAATGGTAAAAATAAACAACCCCTCCTCAACCAACCAAACATCTGTGAAATTCCACTGGACAATGCCTGCCAATACCGGTACGTGTAGTTTTTACTTTTATCAAAAAAATTCAAACCTCACCTTTAACAGCAGGTACCTTTATCAACTCAGAGAAGTCATCCTCTTCTTCGAGATCGGAAAACTTCTTGAGTGACCTATCATGAGCATATCTCAGTACTTCTTGGAATGTATCGATCTTTCTCAGCTGTTTACAGTAGCTGTGCATGTGAAGGGCCTGTTCATGCTGCAGTAGTGCTTCTCGCAGATGACCTTTCACTGAAGATGATGATAGAGTGAAGTTGGGTCAGCACAAGGGTAACCGTGGAATGTCTCATGAGTTAAGGCCACGGTTATTATATTCTTTGGTTTACGGGCACAAAGATTTTGAGCCCAGGAACGGAGGACGGAATAAAAATAAAAAAAAACTTTGGTTCAGTTCAGTTTTTTTCATTTTCACCTTTTGAATGACAAGTAGGCCTAAGACAACTCGGAGGAAATAAAAAAACAAAAAAATTCTTGACAAATGCCTCTTTTCTGCTTCTTTCCGCCGTCGCTGCCAGGAAATAGGCGTACGTCAGTTGGTTTTATTTATTTTAGCAGTCGCGACAGCTGAAATCAAGGTCGGCGGGAATAAAAACAACTCCATTTATTTGTTTTTTTCTTAGAAGACTTCATTTGAAGTTCGGAGGCAATAAAAGTAACTGATTTTCCCAATTTTATTTTTTTTTCGGAATGGCATTTTGCCACGTCGGCGGGCCCGTAAACCAAAGAATAAAAAAAGTGTGGCCTAAACAAGAGCATTTAAAACATACTGTACTCCAGGTTTGACTGGCTGCCAAGAATTGTCTCAGAATTGGACTGGTATGATCTCATTTCAAAGAGATGTCAGGAAACGTAAATGAAAAGAAAGCAGGGATATCAGAAACTGAAGGCGGACTCTCAACTTACCGAGTTCTATTCGTTCATTTTCTCCAGCGGGGAAGGATTCAAATGCTGCATTGTTTATGTAAACATGAAGGCCTGGGTACAACTTGGACATGACGTCTGCATCATCAACATCTAGGAGACGAGAGAAAATGAAGTCAGGTGTACGTGAATTTCATTCCCACATAGATTAGAAAATGAAGTCAGGTGTACATGTATGTGAATTTCATTCTCAGATCGATTAGATGACTTTGGTACCTGCAAAGACTTGCGATGTTTCCCCAATGGATGAGTTTTTATGGTGGCAAACCTCATTTTTCTTTATGATTTGTTTGCCTCCAACCCAAGGCAACTCATCTGAAAGACACTGTACCAGTCAACCCAGTGAAAAATCTACCAAAAGGGCGAAGACCCACAGAGAAACACAGGTAGCACTCTTTAATGGGCACTTTGCAATTGACCGTTTTGCTATGTACTGGGTATGCCAATTGCCACTAGATACACCTAGTGCTGCCATCTATCCTTGGACAGACCAACTAATGGACACCATATGCATAGGTAAGAGGGGTACTGTTGGGTATGGTGTGTAATCGCAAGGTTCATGACAAAATGTCACAGTACTTCACGTCTGAAATCCGCAGGAGCTCAATCAGTTGAGCTCCTCAAAGGCTCGAGGAGAGCTATTCACACTCGTGAAATTTGATGGTCAGTTACTTCAAGGATGCCGAGGAGCGCGGTCAATCGAGCCCGCGGTGCAATTTTGTGGGCACGCAGGGGCGTGAGCGTGATTGCGCCCATCTTACATGAAGCACTGAAATGTGCACAGCTTATGCACTGGTTGATAGTACAGCTTGTCATACGCAGTGAAAGGGTAAACGTTTTCAACTTACCTGTGACCTGCAGCATACCCATTGCACAGTAATAGTGAGATAGAGCACCGTAGTGTTGTGACTTGACCTGAACCATGGACACCCAGGAATATGGCAAGTATTCTTTTATCCGTTCAACACACATCAACTGATCTGTCTGCTTGTACATCTCAAGAACCTAGAATTTATGACACATTTGATACATATCTGATACTATTTGAAGATACAGAATAGCACAAAATTGACACACAAAATGATAATAAGCAAGAAGTCAATCTCCAGAATTCACGAATTTTCGACCCCAATCGGGGTTTTTTTCAAGTGGAACTTTACAATCTGAAACTCTAGAAAAGACTCTTTTCTAGAGTTTCAGATTGTAAAGTTCCACTTGAAAAAGACCCCGGTTGGGGTCGAAAATTTTTCGTGAATTCTGGAGATTGACTTCTTGTTTATTATGATTCTATTTGAAAATGCCAAATAAAACACCACTTCTAAGGTCATGAAAAGAATTGCTTTTACTCAATTCCTTAAATCAACTTCACTATGGATACTATATGCACCTGGTATGGCAAATTTTAAAGTTTTGCCTGAGGTCTCTTGTCGCTAAATACTATTTTACAGTCTCTGACTAAAGTCTGGCAACATCTATCTTTGACCTAATGGAATGCGGAAGCTAGGAAACTGATCGTTGGATTTTCCACCGACCTTTAATCACACGCGGCTATTGAATGACCGGTGGACAACGCGAACAATCGGGGAACGACCACAAATGATCGACAGGCATGATTATAAATCGCAAAGCTCTGTCACATTACATGACTTCCGCATTCCATTAGGTCGAAGGTAGATGTTGCCAGACGTTACTAGTAGTCATCACCAGTTAATACAAGCACAGCATTGAACGTCCCCCTTCGCCCCGGGTGCAAGTCCGACGGGCATGTATTTTGAAGATTCCATTCAGTATTAATGGCACAATCACAGTTTATGTGATTCGGCTTTTTGGNTCAGTCGTTCTTAAGTTATAGAGCGGAAGGGACTAGTAGCGGCGAGCGGCGAGCGGCATAGGCGCACGGACGGCCGGTATTTTCAAGTCCCCCTCCGAGGGCTCCGGGGGACAATGAGCTCTACAGCAAGCGACAATGGTCGACTCCTCAACATTTGCAAGCACTCCATCTGCTTACCGTGGCAGCCTCTTGAGCAACTTCCGTGTAGTCTCGCACACCGCCTCGCACTCCTCCAAGAACCCTCTTCTCAAAGACACATTCTTGTGCCTGAGACTGGAAAAGGCAAAAAGATGTTTCACTGACCACGGAGCAACTATGCAAGAGATTTCAGTTTGCATCTGCCCTATGACTTACACTTCAGAAATACTAGGCCTAGTATGTTAAGGAAGATGATCAGCGTCCTCCAATACCTCACCCTCCCACAGCAGGGGTTTTTACCTCACTCCTCTTCATCCACTTACAGTGCAAGTGTATGAAGAGGAACGAGACCAAAGCCCTGCTGTGGGAGGATGCCAATACCTCTACTTGGTACGAATATGAAAAGAACAGAATAACCTACCAACATGAGGTGTGCCAACATCTCCAATGTGTCATTCTGCATGTCCATGCTTGGAGCATGGCTGAAGTTCTTGTTTAGTTGTAATAATGCACCGGCAGCTTTTTGGTAGTTCACAATGGCGGCGTTGATACCCTCGGAAGTCGAGCGATCCTGAAGAGGCAGTGCATGGCCATCAAAAGAAGAAATTATTTATTTAACTCATCCTGCCCCCGGTTGGAGCAGATGGCATCTTCTGTTGAAGTTTTCTAAAATCCTCGAAAATGATTGGAAAAAAATTGAAGAAACATTCTTCAGATGGTTTACAGGAACAACCTTTCTTCAAATATTTTTCAATCAATACCACAGGATGTGAGAAAACTTTGACAGAAGAAGATGCCGTCTACTGGACTCTGGGGACAGATGAGTTAATGGATGCAAAGTGAATGGCAAAGAGCTGGTCAAAGATATCTTGAAGTACCGGTACGGTAACACGGCCTATGGTCACTTCACATTTAGACTTCACTCCTGTCATTCAGATAGAGTGTAGTCCGAAGGCGAAGAGAATGTCAACGGCCGCTTTCTACTTTCCCAATCAGACTTAAGGCGCTGCTCCACGTGACAGTTTTCTGTCGAAAGTTTGCTGTCAGATAGTCAATTACTGCTGTCAGACAGCAACAAGAGGCCCATGGGCCTTGCGCTCAGCTGACTATTACTTGGCAACTCGAAGAGGTTGACAGGGGAAAAGTGAGACAAGTACGAATATTTTCTGTCACGTGGAGCAACGCCTTTAGTTTTGAGAATGCAAACATACCTGTTTCGCAGCAATCTGAGTATAGAGGGCGGCTATGTTGAACAAAATGCTACCTTTCTCAAAACCAATTGATCGCTGTGAATTTGGCACTCCAGTTAGTGAGTCATACCTAGCGGGAGAGAAAAAACTGATAACAGCACAAAAATAGCACATGGGGTTGGTTCACTTGTTAGTTGCGAAGTATCAGACAGGTACAGGTGTCGATAACAGCTGGAAGGTCAGAATTTATCAATAAAACAAGCGATCAGCAAGAACAACAACATTATTGGCACTAACTCCTGAGAGCTAGTTATGTTTACAAGACATTAGTGATACTTACCATTGTAAATGAATACCTGTGTTACGTTCAGCAGGGAAAAATCGCTTTTCAATAAAATACAACTGATTATAATACTCAAACAACAACTGGACTCCTCGCTCACTTCTTTGAGGTATTCGAATCACCTGAAAGATACGAATTTGAAGATTAAGCAGTGATCTTTTATTTTCTATAGAGGCTTTGCAATGACGTCATCCTGGCAGCCATTCTGGAGGACACAGGGCACAGAGGTGTGAGCCGACCGTGACGTGACTTGCATGAAGTGCGCCATGCCATTGTTTGATGTAACGTCATTGGGGCATGCACGGCTCATTTTGCTGCGTCTCTGCAGCATGTGTCCTCTAGCATCGCGGCTTCTGACGTCACATGCAAAGCCTCTATTACTTCCTTCTTCATGCATCAGCTATTACACAACTCATGACGCCCATCTTCAGACAGACATCATGGGTTATGTAATTTTTTCATTGTTTCACTTTTCATTGATTCATTAACTGCTTTCTCAAAACTGATCCTCAATGTCGGCCCAAGAAGGGGAAATATTTAAACCTGAGGAAATATGTCATCTGTTAGCAGGTGGCATGTCCAAACATGATATCATGATAAAGGAAGTTTAATTTACTCACACTTCTCATTTCTAAGAAATCTTTTATGGCATCGTCATATTTTTCTGGATCTTCACTGTAATGTTCTAGCACGAAATCCTAGAAATAACAACAAATGCAAATATTTCAGCCAAAGGCAATGCTGAATATCAGAGAAGCTTAACTTTTTCTTTACCCATACTCTCGTCTTTGGAATTCAAAAACATAAAAGAATGCAAGGGAATATTTTTCCGGAGTCCATGCATACCTTGAAATGCGTAGCGAGTTCAACATCCTTTGTTTCTTTCAAACCAAGTGGTATCATTGGAACACTCTGTGCTGGCCTACAAGTAGTAAAGATGTGAATGAGCGTGATGTGTGCTGAAGGAAAATAAACTGGCCTTTTGAAGTCCATGACTGATTTTGCAGGTCAGGGTCAAGTTAGGCCCTGAAAGCATAGAGGGCTCTCATTTACAACTGGGCAAGGTCCATCCAATGTGGCCCAACTTCAAGGTTAATCCTAACTAGAAATTGACTTGTGAGTCAATTTGAAGACCGCCTTTGAAAATTCACTGATGAATTTTGTAAATATGTTAGGGCAATGGAAACTGATGATATTGGGACTGAACATGCGTCATTTACAGTGTAGGCCTACATTTATGATGTAGATGTACATGGCTTTACAGTGCGATTGTGTGTTTCGCGGCAGCCAAGAGCAGGGGGTTATTGTTTTCAAAGTTAGGCCTACTAAATTTCACAATTGGTAAACTTGTCGGGTCATGACCATTTAAATGTTATTGATTTCAGACAATGTGCGTGTCATTTTTCGCGAAATACGGGTAGGCCTACATCATGGCACCGGACCAAATTCATTTCGATCTCTGATTGGCCAGAGGACCTGAAACGTGGTGTGCGTGGCGTCACAGTTTGATCCGAGATGAGATGACGTCAGCGAAAACCCCGCTGCGGCGAGTGACGCTGCAGCGTCATGCTCGACGTCGTGGTGACGCTGCGTTCTTAGGCCCGACGTCATGGGTTGTTGACGTCATGGGCAAAGGTAAAATGCGTTAGGACAACAGACTTCATCTAATTAAACAGTTCATTGTTGGCGGATGACCCCCAAAATCAATAGGTTTCCGTGTAACATGCATATCCACAACTCCTGAAAGTTTCATCGCGATACGTGGCGTATTTTTTGAGTTATCCTGCCGAAACCACAGATTGGACGGAGAGGGAGATCGAGAGAGAGAAATCCAGTGAAACCAATGAAGACCGCCACCTTGTGAGGTGGTGGCGGTCTTAATAATGGGCTCACATTTCAAGCATAAAAGAAACATTCGAAAGACTTTAACAAAACAGGGCCTGTAGAAGTTGTATCTATTATTGTTTGAAGAAAAACAATGAAGGTGTTCAAAGGGCAGGTCAGGAATTTCAGCATAATGAGTACCTTCATGTACCGTATATACCGGTACATGTATTATACGAGTAATCTGGAAATGCTTTAAATAAGTTGTGTGTGTGATTCCAAGAAGACAGGAACCTCCTGATCATGGCTTTTTTGTCATCACCCAAGAGGGGGGGGGGGTTGTATGGTAACCTCAAAAAATCATCCCAGTTCTACCAACCAACATAAGGGGACATACCCATCGCTTTGATACGTCTCCAAAGATCCATTCAACTCGGACAATTCTTCCTTCAACAGTTGCAAGTTTGAGTTAACAAAAGTTAACTCAAGGGTAACAGTTTCACGTAATTTCTTGTTGTTCGTGGCTCTGAAAATATAAAGACAAAACATGGTGAGATGGACAATGACGCAAAGTGACGGCTGGACAGTTTGGCTGTCCTCACAAATTGGAAGTTAAAGCCAATGCAGGATGTTGAGCACCGAGTTTAGCATCAAACAAGAAAATGCTGGCGATGACAATGGGATTTTTAGGAGGTAAAAATTCTCACCATGCTCATGATCAGAAGGGTTAAAGCGATTGTCCCAAAACCACATATTGCATCATTACGGTGTGAAAATGATGAATATGGCAGATAGGCCAACAACCTATCACCATAACTGCTCTCAATTAACAGTAATATGAAGTAAATTGTTTGATTGTCTATGATTTGGAACATGGAAACCATTTGATGATGTTGGATGGTAACAATAAATTCTTCTCAACTTTTGTACAAGCCAATGAGAATGCCAGTGAGAATGCTTTTCCCAAGCATATGGCATGTATGGATGATCGTGTTAGGTCGAGTATACAGTGCAAATTTTGACTGGTAGTTCTGCTGTATGTTCCAAAGGGAATAAGCACCATGGTCTTTGAAAGAATAGACCATACATACAGCTTTATTCTTGCCCTCAGGACACATTTGGCCCACTGACGAAAGCATGGTTCTCTCTCTTTTTCAGAGAGATGACTTTATAAAGTCAGAGACGACTTTATGCTTACTACCGGTTTTTTTGAGCATACTCAAAAAACGATTATTTGTACAGTGTATAATATTAAGCAGGCAAGATCCTTTCTCAATCAAAAACACCATGAACACAGAAATATGTGACTGTTTGTCTCCTACATTTTGATCTGTGACATGTCAGCACTGCATGCCCTTTCCATGTCTTCTGTTGCCTGTCATTCTTTCTGCATGTAAACTTGTGTGCCAACACAGGCTGACATTCCTAGGAGTTATTATAGGACAATTTAGGAATTCCTTGAGTTTGCATGACAGAGGGATTAGGGAAACAGCAGGGCTCAAGTGAAGGTTTACATAGTGGGTCGTTACAGTCACGCGTTGGAGGAATAATTCCTCCAGGGTCAAGCTAAGGGCCCTAAATGTGAATTTCCAAAATCACATGAAAGATTTGTCCATGCAGGCAGAGCAGAACAAGACATTTTCAGCTGGAGATCTCTGCTTCTCTCAGAGAGCCTTGATCAATTGCTGGACTGACTCATTCCGAATGTAGTTATGTTCTATTCCACATTCCGAATGTAGTTATGTTCTATTCCAACGTTACGATTGTGATTTGGAAGTGAAAATTATAACTTGCAAAATGTAGGACAGAATAATGTCCCAATTATTTTCATAAAGCAATGGGTCAAAAGTAATCATTGACTTGGCCAGGAGGCACAGCATGCAGCGGTTTGGCTGTTGACTTTCATAACAATAGTGTTAGTAATAACTTGAACATCGGCATAGATGAAGATTACATACCAGGACACATTACTTGACTGCAATAACACATACACCCATTTTATGATGAAATCTCAAAAAACAGCACAAATACATTCCAGATCTATGTGAGCAGAGGCTCTGCAGCATGATCATGCACCCTGAAGTCATCACACAGGAAGCAAAAACCAGGGACCGTAGGATGCTGCACATTGTTTTTTGAAGTACCCTGAATGGAGGTGTTGCAATAGACAATCTAACGATATGATGCTTGTGTTTTTTTTAGTTTAGATCGATACTAAACACTCCATCCCAATTCAGAATCATCTGAAGTGGATTTCACACTCACAACTAAAAAATTGGAGTATGTTTGTTCAAAATATTGATTTGATGTCAAGAGTGGTGTTGAAAATCTGAGATAACCCTGTGCATCGACCCACAAAATATGAGAATGTTGAATGTGATGTTGACACAAGCACTGGACATTTGCCAAAAATGATGTGATGTTGAATTTGACATCATAATTCAACCTAACTTGATTCATCTGAGTTAATTCCTGGTAAAACAAAGCATGAGAGGTACCACAAGACCATCCTACTTTTCATTGCACTTACATGTAAATCAAAATATCATGGCAACATGGACTGGTCAAATCATGGACTCAATGACAAGTTACTTTCATTCTTGATGTTCTGAGGACTCCCTGCTTTTACCTGTGACATTTATCAGCCAGTTACATAAAAATAAAACCGAGGCAACAGGCCAAGTTACAAGAGTGGAAGGCATTTGAAGAGGATTTCAGTTAGTGTATTCTCTATGTATTCAACTGAGCACCAATCAATTATTGAAAATGAACAGACTGTTAGGCTGGAACAAGGCTTGAAAGTCTGGGTAAGCCAGCAGGCTGCCAGTCAACATACATTGCAAGGATATTGATCAAAGTACAAATCACAATAAAGAGAAAATGATAGAATCCACCTGTTGGATTGTATTCATATATCCTATATCAAACAACATGTAACATTTGTAACAATCAAGGCACGGACACACTCTAGTTTTCTGCTTACCGGTAATTGAAACCATTACATTGGATGGTGAAAACCTAAGAGGGGTGGTAAAAATCGAAGACCAAATAGACCAACCTGAACAAATTCTCTGCTCCAGTTCTCATGCGCAACTCCCGGTTGATTTGATCATTCAGTCTTGAGCGTTGTTTCTGTAACTTTCCTCGCACAGTCTGGAGCAGGGCTGAATCCGAGGTCTAAAATGAAATTGACAAGTAAAAGAGTCAGCAAACAGTACTTGGGTTGTGTAGATGTCCAATATCCAGATGATCGAAACATGGAAACTAATGCCAAAAGAGGTAAAGTTAGTAGACAACAGGATGTTACATTGCCATTGAGGAAAGTTGGACCCATCTCACAACAGTCAAAGTTATATCGCAGGAATCAACCAGTAATAGCTCACAACCCAGGCTCACAACATCATCTCTGTGCTCAGACATGTCAGAGTTCTGACCGTTTAGTATGTCTCAGATGATGTTATACACCCGATAAACATAATTGGAATCTATATATATTTATCACCTCTAATTAGTTGAGCGTCATGAGTCCAAAATTATTTACACAGCACATTCTCAATAAATCATTGTAAAGTGCATGGTTCCTAGTATCTGAAGTGGGTTCTATAAAAGCAACCTGGACTCTTTTTGGTGGGAATATTTTGATCTTCTGCTGATTTTTGGTTGAATTATGTGTGCTTATTAGACCGTGGAGGGCTTGCATCTGTCTGCCAAATGGGCTGTTCATTTTTGTCACTTGAGGAATCTGAGTTGTGATCCTTGAGAAAATGGAGAAAGCTATGAAGCTGCAAATTGCATGCAGGGATTATTCTGTACAGCACAACAAATAATCCCTGCAGTTTGCATAGCTCTTTCCTCCCCAAGGATCACAACTCAGATTCCTCAAGAGACGAAAATTAATGGCTCCTTTTCTCCTTCCTCTGAAAATAAGGGTCTGTCATGTCTGTGACTCGCTAATTTGACAGGAGATAAAATGAAAATGAAGTTTGTCATGAAAAATAAAATGAGATCTGCAAAAAGTCTGAAGTCAGCCCTGCTGGACTGAGGTGGACCATGTCTCCACTGCGATGATCGTTGTCCATGTCATCGTGCAGCATATCGGTAATCGGTGGGCCTATCCCAGATCAGAAATGACCAGGAGGCAGGATTGATATGAAATTGAAAGAATATTGCCTAGGCCTAGGCCTATTTTATATTCCTGAAATGAACAAAATATCCATGAAGCCATCTTCACAGAAAACAGCAATTTGGGACAACCTGTAGGCTAGGCCTACATTTACAGGCATTGTATACATTGTATACCACTACTACTAATTATAGTGTGTAGGGCCTCTGTGTATTAAGTAGGGAGTGTAGTGTAAAGCCTCTAGGGCCTAGCTAAACTCCACTCCAACATCAACATGTCCAAGAAAGCTGGCTTACTTTTCGTCGCAACTCCGCTTGTATCTTCCCTGTCTCAGTGGGTCTTGGTAAAGTGGATGCCATCTTTAAGGGGTAATGTAAACGGACACTCCGATATATATCTCAGTATCACATGACAATCATCATGAAATGAACAAAATGACTCTGAACTGAGAGAAATTTTGGAAAATTCGGGAACGATTCTCACGCCATCTACCGGTGAATTTATGAACTTACACCTCGTCCCCCAAAATGTCTCGCAGGTTAAAGATGTACATTAGGATGTACATTTTATACATGGAACGAGAGTTAGCTTGGAAAATGGCCGACGAAGCAGGGTGCTTGGTTATTCGAGGTAAACGTATCGGCGACCTCAGGGTCGCTGATCTGAAAAAAGAACTGGAAGAAAGGGGTTTATCTCGTTCTGGAAACAAGAAAGAACTTGTAATGAAGCTTTCAGAGGTAGGTACCTTAAATCTTCATGAGAAATTTCGGTTTAAATCACACCCACCACATTCAGCAGTCATGCACACTGCACTGCATGCATGCACACTGCACATTCCCATTCACGCACACTGCACTGAAGTGCATTCATGTATGTCTTCAGGCTAATCCCAATCCATGAAAGGTGTACAAATTTGCAATGTCAAACAATGAATATTAATGTCTTAGGCCTACATGTCTTAAGTTTTCAGCCTACAAATTTTAGAATCCCCGATCAGTGCCCCACCACAAGTCCACATAGGCCTACCCAGCACTGGCAGCAGCCACACAGGGCAGGGCCAGCCATTGATTAAAATGAAAAAGTTTGCCAATTGAATTGATGGAATAAGCCGCATCGAACGATATTCACAATAAATGAACGACTTTACAATCCCTAGGCCTAGTCATCGATTGACGGAATATGATGCCGCATTGTTACGATTGTACAATAGGATTTCCATTGTCAGATTGTGTGTCACTTCTGACCAGGTATTCTAAAGTTCTACTGGGTGGTCTAAAGTTTAGCCCTATTCTGACTTCTTCTGTCTATTTCTAGGCTCTTGTTGCTGAACAAGCTCAGAAAAAACAGGAACAAGAAGAAGATGGAGGAGGAGACACTGGTAAGTTTTGTCCGCCTGTCCTTTTTTTTGAAAAAGGGGCTATTATAATTCCAGTTTCTGACATGAATTTATTAGAGGTGAGAGCTAAATTTTTTCACCCTCCTTTGTACAGCATGATGTCATGTTTGTTAATGCCATTCTTCACACTTACAGATAGAGGGAGGAAAAAGACAGCAGGGCGAGCACGATCTTCAAAGTCATCTTCTAGTTCATCAGGCTCTGAATCACGGTCAAGATCACGAAGCGTGGATGACAAGTCAAGATCTGGTTCTAGTTCAAGTTCGCGATCTGGTTCAAGCTCAGACTCGAGGTCAAGGTAGGCCTAAATTTAACTTGTCTTATTGACAATACAGTTACAAACATGAGAAATAACTGTGTTGGGAAGATATCTAAGTTGTCTGCTTTGATTGTTGAAGTGATTCTTTCATTAATTCCCATAGTTGCAGCAGTTCTGAACAAAAACCCAGATCATTCAGACCTTAAGTTTAATATATTTTACTTTTAACCATTTCAGATCTCGCTCTGCTTCTTCAAGATCATCTGGATCATCAGCATCTCGCTCACCACCACCAAAGAAACCCACCTTATCCAAGGTAAAATCCACCAATCTAAGACACAAAGGGCTCCATTTACTTGCTAAAAAAGAAAGGCTAATTTGTGTTCATTTCCATGATGATCTGCCAAAACAAAGAGAGCAGCATGCTTTAATTTGAGGGAGAGTCTATGACACATCCTCAGTGTGCCATTGCTGCCATTGGTACTGGAAATGAAAAGCATGATGAGAGTAAAATAGTTATAAGTACATTAGTACATCTTAATGTTATCTCTATTTTAGGTTGCCAAACCAGGGCCCCCAGTTGATAATGGAGGACATGAAGAGACAGCCTCACAGCCCCGTAGCCCACTCAAGATGATGATCAGGAAGGGGGTGGTCTTACTTGATGGCAGGTAAAACATGTTGTATATTTCTTACAAGTGGAGCAATTGTGTCTATCTAATCTGATGGAATTAATGTACTTTACTATTATGTAACAGTTCCGAGGATTGCCAGGTCATTTTTTAGGTTGAAGTTTTTTCAACTTGATACAGAAACATATGAAGCATATTTTGTTTATTCCTCTCCTCACAGCACCTCAGACCAGGCAGAGGAATCTCCAACTAAAGAGCAGAAGAGAAAAGACCAGAAGAGTGAGGAGGCCCCAGAGATCAAGGTACCTGAACCAGAGACGACTAAAGAAGAGAAACAACATGAGAAGACTGAAGAAGAGGGGAGCAAAATGGATGTGGAAGAGGAACATGGAGAAGAGGAAGTGATGGAAGTGGAGAGTCCAAAAAGAAGGGTTTCTGTGAAGAACCCTGAAGACCGGAGAGTTGCTGTTGTAAGCAGTAAGGAAGACCAGGAGACTGCTGCGGATAGTCCAACCGATGATAGGAGAATTGTACAGGTAATGCAGAGGAGGGGGCTGATGATTTTATGTGATTCAGGGGAAGGAGCAACCTCTGGTGTCAGTCATAACATCCAAGGCATTTGAGCATGCAAGATCTTTTTACTCTGATGAGTTGTATCCTGTAGGGTCTACTCAAATAATTGTTGGTTAAAATGCCCTTCTCCTAAAACATTGAATTTTTAAAGACTATCACAGTCACAGACTTTTAAGTTATGGTGGCCTGATGGTGTTAGAATAAAGTACTGCAGACTGTGCAGCAATGAATTTCTCCATTATGACTTGTCAAATGACTTGTCATATGAAGAGTAAAACAAGTGGCATACTGGATGCAGTTTATAATGTCAGGGCAATGCTGAATGTTGGTTACTCACACTGGTGTGGCCGTGTATTTTTGATGTAAACACACCTCACTTTGCTGTGTGTTGGATTGTTTCATTTTGTCTCAAATGAGTATCAACTGATTCTTTGTGAATGCCTGAATTTCTTTCCATTTTCTCTCAGAATGTTGAATATTTTTTTCAAAGATAATGATTTAGAAATACTACAACATGCATCATTGAAATACGATCTCAGATCATTTAATCCTCTATGATGAAAAAAATCAAGCATAGCCTGAATAGTTTCTTGATAATTTCTAACGCTGCTCCTTCCCCTCATTAATTTGGTTAATGTATTTCACCACACATAGCTATCAGCGAAACTGGCTGGGGGATGATGTCACATTACCAGAAGAGCCGCACAGACCTATAATGCATTATCCTATGTCCCCTGTACCATCAATAAGTTGCCGACGGGGCCTGTGGCTAGCCAAATATGTACATCCAATCGAAGTCGCGAGATGTTGATAATGAGATCAACGTGTGGGCATGAATCGCTGGTGCGAAACCATGGAGGTGGAATTAGCCTGAGGGAGCAGATCGAGAAGGGATTACCGCTACATCAAATCTACTGCAATGCTAACAGTCATGAGACTGACAAAAGTCATGAATGTAAAAACGGACATACCTTCAATGTGCTCGTGTGTTCTGAAAAATGGAAGGCTCTCGACACACTGCTGTGTGCCATCAGCAAAAGATGGGAAAAATGATGTGCAGCCGAGCGTAACTGCCATCTGAACTCTAATTGCGTATGTCAATACTGGTGCGCTGTTGATTCCACAGAGGAGTATCCCAGAATTCCACAGAGGAATATCCCAGACCATGGACTAGTGTGTAATGTACTGTGGTCCGCAATTAACGAACAGTTCCTGTGATATCCTAGTGCAGACATGAATGGCTGAAAGTCAGGACTGCTGCATCCATGGTTGACTCGCCATCGGAGTATGTCCATCACTTCGGTGACTGATAACTGCTTCGCCATGCTACGATTGACAATATTTTCTCATTGTGCTGTGTTGACAGCAAAAAGTGGACAAAAGAAAGGACATGTCGCTTGATCTGTCAGTTATCCATTTCTGTGAGGAAATCTATGTGATGATCCAAAAAAGTGAACAATACAACTTTCCAACGGTTACTGTTTCAAGTGGGAGTTGCCTCAATAGATTGAGTTGCCTTGTGGAGATCTTTGACCTGGCAATGTGGCAGTAGATTTTCATCGTCATCCTGCACACCAAATGTTGGACTTGGATTGTGCAGTCACAGTGTTGGTGACAACATTGTATGATGTGTTTAGAATGATCTACCGTATCAGGTTGATACCTAAACAACCTCTGGAGAAAGTGGACATTGCAGTGGAAGGAATTCTTGGCCAGATGCAAACAGCCAGTTTGTGGACGTAAGGAATTGTGGACTTTGTGGAAATCACACAAAATAAGTCATGGTGTTCACTCTCACTGAAGGAAAAGATTCCGTGGTCGCTATGTTTGAGTGAGGAGTTCGGTTCAAATGTGCAACTGAACTGAAATTTTCCCATGCAGTAGTTACTGGAATCCGGAAATGGCAGTTAGGATACTGGTGATTTTCATAGCGGACAATGCAACCGTAAAGATATTCGTGGAGGAGTGAACACGTTTTGCTGAAGGTGTACCAGTACTTCTAGCAATGTGATACAATGTACAACACAGTTTGAACGAAGCTGAATGATGGCTACTCTGCTAGTCTTACATATTGCAAGGGATGCAATTCTGACATTCTACGGAAGTGACTATATGTGACCTGTGCATGTTTACAAATGTGTGCTGTAATGGAAAACGGAACTGTCTGCCCCTCAGTGCCGAAGCCAAATATGTGACTTTATTCTGAACGTTATATTCAGACGTACTTGTGAAAATATGTACGTGTAGTTAAAGGACTTGAAAGTGAAAGAGGATGTTTACTGTTCATCGAAGCCAATATGTCATTTGCAAGCTGCATAATGCCTTAAACGGACTAGAAATGTTGCAAATCAGTTGAAATGGTCTCCAACACTCGAAAGAAATCGAACTTTTGTGAGATGATACATAACTCAAAAATGGCACTTGCACATCCCTCCACTGAACTGAGGAGTTAGATCGACATCAACAGGCACGAGTTTCACCAGCTGTATTCTCAGGCTCAACCACTGCCCCAGCCCCCACACCTGATGGCGCCTTTATTCTCTCTAGGTTAACTTCCAGGCTCACACGTGCGGGAGAGAAAGATCGACAGCGACCAGGTTTCATCTTGCAACATGTCACGCATTTTGTATGGTTCTTGGTTACTGTGGTATTATCATTAATATTTTATTGGGATTTCACCTAAAAATGGAGCCAAAAATTGACAAGTTTTTAAATTGTGCACTACTTTCTGGAAACATTTGAAAACTGCTTGGGAATTTTATCATACAATGGACATTTTGTATGCAGAAATTTGGGGTTGCAACAATTGAGAGTTTGTGTTTTACTTCCAACCTCCCGTCATAATTATGCCTGCCAAGTGCCAGATTCCCTTCTTTTTCAACCCTTTTCCCCTACAATAGTCGTGCATTACATGTGTGAATCCATGGAAGCTAACTAAACGCTATGTCTTGGAAGACTGCAAGGGGGAGATGGGGACATTTGTCCCTCAGGCCCGTTTCCACTCCAGCATTTTCTGCCACGTTTTGCAGTGAGCAGTGCGGTTTTCACCGGGATCATTAAAACTTGAAGAAATATTTTGCTACATTTCTAAACCAATCAAAAGACTATCCAAAACCCAGTGAAAACCGCACCGTTCACTGCAAATCACAGCAGAAACCAATGTTGTGGAAATGGGCCGTCACTGAAAAACAACTCTTCGTTGTATGCAAATTTCGGCACATGTAGAAAAAAATGAAGTTTCTGCTTTCACTAGTTCCATTTGTAATGCTGTTCTACTATGCACAGGGGATATTGGGTTATTACCACGAAGAGTGTTTGATAGTCTTCTGTTATTGTCTATTTGCAGGAAAAGGAAGCAGATACATCCAATGATGGAGAGCCGAACTCAACCACAAGTAAATACAAAAAAAGGAGTTAAACTTTTTGCTTTTTCTCTGAGGCCTATTCAGTCTGTCTGTCAGTCACTGTGGCGTTTGAAATTGTGCTATCACAAGTTATTCTAAAGAATATCTTTTCTCTTGAATTCCCTCACAGTTTCATCTGAAGTAACATCTGAAAGACGAAGTCTCATCTGAAAGATGAAGTCTCATCTGAAATATCTTGTACCTGCATTTTAACTGGATATCTCAAGTTTTCTCCAACTAACTCCAAGATGTGTGGATGAAAACTTCTCACTCTGCCCCCCAACATCTCTGGCCCCCAACATCTCACTCTGGCCCCCAACCCCTTGATTCTGTCACTTTGTTCACTCTAATCTGGCCCCCTCCCCCGGATTCTGTTACTTTGTTTCCTCTGCCCCCTTGATTCTGTTGCTTTGCTTTTTCTGTGACATCAGATTCTCCTTTCAGATGATGTGATTGAAGTTAAGGAGGTGGATGACCTAGGAGTAGGAAAGAGGGAGGTGGATGACCAAGTCAAGAAGGAGGAAGATGAAACCGAACAAAAGCCACGACCCCAGAGGAAACGCAGATGGGGCGGTCGCAAAGTCTCACCCAAGAGACAGATTTCAATTTCTTCAGATTCTCTCAAGGTAGGTAATGTTGGAAGTGACAAAAACTAACCTCAGTCTAATAGAGGGAATGTTGTACACCGTTGAATTATGTCGTTTTACAGTGTTGTAGTTAGAAATTTTTCCAAACAGAGTGGGACAACTGCATTTTCCTATGATTTTAAGGCCTCAGATTTTCAAACAGGGTGGGAGTGAAATTCAAACAGGGTGGTGTAATAGAAAATGTATTGCAAGTTACATTTTCAAACAGGGTGGTAAAAATTTAGACGGTGGTAAAATGTCCTGTGAATTTTGAACTGGGCGGTGCTGAGAATACTGATGTCGTTTTAAAATATTAAAACGAGAGCTGATTGCCAAATACGTCATTCAGCTCTACAGGCATTGGGCGGGTTTAATGTACAGCAGGAGGAAACAGGAGTGTCCGGAGAATACCTATGCCTGAGCTGCCCACCCGTACGTAATTTACGTATTTGTTACGCATAACTGTGTTAAAATACGCAAGTACGTAATAATCCCCATTCAATACGCAATATTTCCAACCAAAAATACACAAGAATTTTTCTGGAGAATTTATTCTGTAGTATGCGTCAATAACTGTAGAGGGTGTCAGCAATAATCAAATGGAATATTCTGAAATAAGCGACGATAGAAAATAAGTGAAAATTGGCCGTTTCTGTATAATACACAATTTACTGTATAATACACAATTTATTTGAAATAATCCACATTTTTGCTTTCAAAATTTTAGAAAATCCCCACTTTGATAGGAAAATCCACAATTTTTTATATCAGAATCCACCCAAAAAAAATAGAGGGTGGGCAGCCCTGCTATGCTGTCAAAAAGAGTCACCCTCTCTGTCACACGAAGATGGGATCTGCCCAGGTTTTGAACCTGTAGCCTCAGAAGTGACAGGCGCCAATGTTTCCATTGCATCACTCTGACAGCCCAGTTGAATCTTGTATTCTGGTGACACCATAGGTTTCTTCATTCCAGGGTCTGATTCCTGATGTGAAGCCCATCCTATCAATGGAAGGTCAGATCGAGATGGATACTCTGAAGGAGGAGCCTGGATCAGATCATGATGAGAAAGATCGAGGGAATGGTGACACAAACGAGGAGGAAGGGGACCGTAGGAAGATAAGGAGGACTGTTACACAGGTGTGTATGAATTCATGATGGGGGGTCTTACTTGCTGAGTCTCATCGAAAATCATACCAACGTACCAAAAATCCATGATGAAATTTCACCAGTCCCAGTGAAATTTTCCACCATTAAGTTCAGGATTTTGGCACTCGTTCATATTAATACCTCTTTGCCTTTGTGGTTTTGACTCAAGTCAGTTTGGATTTTGGCTTTGTACATTAATTCAATGCAAGCAACTGAGTGTCAGACTGGGATATGGGAGTCCATTAGTGATGATATTCTGGAGGTTAATTTGTTCTCAATCTTGAACACAGGTCGTGGGTAGTGAAGACAGAAGGGAGGTGTTGGCAGAGGAGGATCATGTGAGGGTGCAGGAGGACATGGAGATCCAGGAAGCAGACGAACCAAAGGTCAAATGTAAGTACTTATTTCTTCATGACCAACAAGTTAGAAGGGGAGTCCCATGTTTTGTCAGCTCTGGTTCCAATAGACGATTCTCGAATTTGCAAATCTGCGCACTTCTGCCGAAATCGCAATCAGAACCTCGATCTGAAACTGGCTGACGTGACATCATCCACGATTCAGCAATGGTCGAGTCTGACGCAATGTCTTCGACGTCACCGTTGTGGGGTTGTCTGCGTTTTGAGGTCATTCTACCAGGGGTTTGAATCATTTCTTGTTTGGATCTCTCCAGAGTATTTTACAGTAGTGTTAAAAATACCCTGGTTTTCATCTGAAAACTGCTTGTTTACAGTCTCGTTTGTCTTTCATAGCTCCAGCACAGGTGGTACGAAAACTCAGCCGAAAGCCTCTGGTGACAGCAGACGAGCCACAGAAGGCTAGGCGGTCACCTTCACCGGCACGATTTCCAGTCAACCGTGTGATTCACATAAGGAATCTGGTCCGACCGTTCACGCTTCGTCAGTTGAAAGAGTTGCTAGAACGGACTGGATCCATTGTGGAAGGTGGATTCTGGATTGACAAGATCAAGAGTCATTGCTTCGTCATGGTAAGGAGCATCTTAACCCTTCGACAAGTAAAGATGCTCTTCCAGTGAATTAATCAGAATATTTTGATTGTATCATATCATTGTTCCTTCATTTACAGTATGAAAAAGAGGACATGGCATCAGCTACCAGGCAGGCATTACACAATACAAAATGGCCACTTTCCAATCCCAAGAATCTGGCGGTGGATTTCGCCACAGAGGTGCAGGTAAGACACCAATCACCAGTTTCTTTATCGAATGAAAACTCCTTGCAAATGTCACAGTTGGTTGGTCCTATCTGCTGCTTCATTTGACACCAGTGTGTTTTTGAAGAGACTTCTATTTGGTGGTCTTATGATGTACATTTCTCCTTCTGGTTTGATGTTGGAGTATCTGAAGTATCATTGTCTAACTGCAGCTTGCCAGTCACCAGGATGCAGATAGGCCAATTCAGAGGGAAGTTCCAAATGAAGGTGCCGTGCGAGAAAAGGAACGAAACCGCAAAGAACGAGATCGTGAACCTCTGGAACGTAATCAACGTGATGTGCCAATCGAGAGAAGGCAATCTGCACGAGAATGGGACCGTGCGAAGATTACACAGAGGTCGCCTAGTCCACGTACAAGGTCACGAAGCAGTAGGTCAAGGTCAAGGGAGCACAGACGACGCAAAGAACCACGCGAAAAGGAGAGGAAGGAACGAAAGGAGAAGAAAGTGGAGGACGAGGAGCCGCCAGCAAAGTTATTGGATGATCTGTTTAGGAAGACTAAGGCCATACCGTCAATTTATTGGCTACCACTTACAGAAGCACAGGTAGGCTTGAAAATCTTAGAAGGTTGTTGTGGTTGCATAGTAGAAACATCCACACCTGCCACTAATGAAGTGGCGGGTTTGATCCCCGGTCATGCCAGTGGCTTTATCTGGAAGAGGAGTGAGCTCACACACCTGCAGGGCTCCCACCGCTCCTATATTTCCTATTTTTCCTATATTAACCATCAATTTTTAACCACAAATTTTAAAAACTGCATTGAAAAATGGCATAAGTGTCTAATCTGGCATCGGACTTTCTCAACCTCAGATGCTGGGAAATCGCTTCTCAGAGCTTCTGATTTTCAAAATTTTCCTGGGGGAGGCCCCCCAGACCCCCCGCCAAATCGGTACCAGTGACGCACATGCCTTCAGCACATGCGGGGCCGTTGTCCTCCGCCTTCAGAAACCCACCCCTCAAGGAAATCCTTGATCCGCCCCTGATCTTTCCTTTTCATGTCGTAACGTTGCCTGAGTCATGGAGATGCTCACAAAACTGCACTGGACTTTGGACTTGATGTCTTCAGCCGCTTAATGTTTTTAAGGGTACGAACCCGGGCATGAACAAGGCAGCTGACATCAGTTTCAGGTTCCATTACAGTCAAGAGAGAGAACATGACATGGAAGGCAGCCATGAAACATTGTTTCATCGGATCTTTATAATGAGGTATTTCATGTTAAATTTGATCAAAATTGCTTGGGAATTTCCTATATTTCCCCTAAATTCTTGGAATATTTCCTATACTATTTCGGTCATTTTGTGGTGGGAGCCCTGCACCTGTCCGCAGGACCTGGCCCCATCAACCCCTGGATGGAGCCATAAAATGTAGGTTTGATCCCTGGTCATGCCAGTGGCTTTATCTGGAAGAGGAGTGAGCTCACACACCTGTCCGCAGGACCTGGCCCCATCAACCCCTGGATGGAGCCATAAAATGTAGGTTTGATCCCTGGTCATGCCAGTGGCTTTATCTGCAAGACAGGTGACCTCTCCCCATCAGGTTTTGTTTGAGGTTTCTCTTTCCTCCTACATTGTACTCTAGAAATAAGATATTTCAGCTTGGGTGGTTTCCTATCGGACTAACACCTGAGCATTTCACTCCTGTTA
This sequence comes from Notospermus geniculatus, assembly GCA_002633025.1. NCBI lineage: Eukaryota > Metazoa > Nemertea > Pilidiophora > Heteronemertea > Lineidae > Notospermus > Notospermus geniculatus. The sequence goes on along the minus strand of NMRB01002583.1, from coordinate 47,630 downwards.
CAAACTGATTACGGTACGCATTTGATGACATGTTTTTGCAGTCCTTAGAAGCTGAGCGTCGTCGCCGACAGATTGTTGTAGATCGTGAGAGAAGACGACAGGAGATGGAGGAAAAGATGGAGGCGGAGAGAAAGAAGCGAGAACAGGATAGACTGGAACGCCGGAGGAAGGAACAACTTGCAGTAAGGCTTTCAATTAGTTTGGGGGTTTTAGGGTTAAAGACATTGGGGAGGTTGAGATCAGCGACTTATTGCAGATCCTTATACGTATACGGATAGAATTCTGTACAATGAGGACAAATTTTGTGTACATTTCGATCCGTATATGTATAAGGATTTGTGATAAGTCGCTGATCTCAACCTCCCTTGTGTCTTCCGATTTGGTTTCAGTCTACCTGTTGCTACCTTTCTGCATGTCGAGATCAAACAGTAACGGACATCATGTGGAAATTTGCCTCTATCTGCTCTGTGGTGAAATTTATCACTTCTGATTTTCTTGCAGGAGAGGGAGCGCGAGAAAGAGCGAACAAGGAGAAGAAATTCGAGCAGAAGCAGGAGCCGGGAGAGAAGGAGGCGATGAAGATTTTAACCTGTCGATGGTTTTTATGGAGAATCTGGTGTCATTTGGATTTGGAACATTTCAAGGACACCCATGTCACAAATGGGATGTTTCAACAAATAAGGAATTTTCTCATACGTGTTGCTTGAGGATTTTAAACCTTGGTATGGTTTTTGACCTCATTGGTGATACTTGGATTTTTAGCTCACCGGGGTGAGCTATTGCGATGGTGGTGTGTCCGTCGTCCGTCGTCGTCGTTGTCCGTTAGCAGGGCACGTTTTGTAATTTGCTCATAACTGATACATGTATGTACCTCCCTCTGTCATTGGACTATTATGTCCAACCCGGTGAGCACATGGTCCATGGACCATTTCATTTCCTCATTGGAGAGAAGTTAGAACCATATATGTAGCGTTCATGATTCTTTGGCTTGTTCGCCAAAGAGCACTACTTCTGTGGGCTGTAAGTTGACACAATGGCTCACTCCTCTCCCCCTACATTGTATCCTGGGGCCTGTTTCGTAAAGTGACTTTAAGCCAATGGTACCATCAACTTGAATGCATTTTCCATTTGATTAAAGGTACCATTAGCTTAAAGTCACTTTTTGAAACAGCCCCATGGTCAGGATGCATAGATGGAGTCTATATGTTACATTGTGGTGTTCTTCAGCCACGCAGTGGCAAAAATATTCAGATTTTCTAGTGCCAGTTTCCATGGTCCAGTGTATGTTCCCTGTACTGCAGTTGACCGATTTTGTAATGGATGCAACATGTTTTCCACTGTGAAATGTCTGTTATCAAGCTTAAAGTACACTTTGCAAGTTTGTCATCACTTATGTGCAACAAAAGAAACAATCTGTTAATTGTCTAAATGTGAAGAATGTCATAATATTTTGGTACAGCAAGCTGTTGTGACTTTGGGCTAATTTGACCCTATCAGACTAGACTTTATGCTAATATGAATTATTTGGCAGAATTGGTCCTTAAGGGATGGAGTTGCAGGATTTTATTGTAAAATTTGATGATTTCCATCATGCAAGATCATTCAATATCTGCTGCTTTTATCAGTGTCTGGTATCAAATCAGAAATAAACATGTAAGGATTTTATCAACTGGCTTGTTGTTCAGTTCCTTTCGCTCTTTTTAAATAAACCACTGAACTGGATCAGAGGCAATTTTTGGGGAAGTGCAAGCACTGCACACCCCTTCTGCCACAAAGTACATGTATTTGTTAACCATGAGTTTTAGTGTTTTCAGATTGGGTGCCACTCTTAGTAATTCTTTACTACTAATGCATTAGTAGTAATTCTTCTCCCCATTACCCAAAGAAAATTGCATAGCTCCAACCCCCAGTGTTTTAAAGACTGTTGGGCAATATATAAGTTCCAAGTTTGGCTTTATAGTCTGATATCAACTAGTGTGGAGATTCTCATCCGACTTTACACTTTAACCCCAGTCTGTCCTGAAACTTTTCAGAACTCCGATGAGCTGCTCATTCA
>NMRB01002583.1:0-34664 GCA_002633025.1 Notospermus geniculatus | reverse complement strand
CCATTTTTTATTGTCTTTGAGCAATTGAGGCCAAGAAGGCAGGGGCAAACACAAACAAGTTCTTTCATTCTGCGCAGGTGTGTCCTCAGGCCTCAAAGAGTACATGTACATGAGCCGGGTGTACTTATTTTACAATACAAGACATGTTTTTTTGCCACGGAGTAAAAGATATTTCCTTCTGCATAATATAACTCACCATAGGCAAATTCAATGGACTTAATGCCTAAAATAAGGTTAGGTTAGAGGTGAGTCAATAAAAATTTCTAAGTGTCGGTCCAGAATTACAATTATGGGTATTGGTTCTGTGAAGGTTGTCTCCAAACATCATCACTCAGTTTGAGTCTAATGGACATTGATACCACCACCTGATAATGACCATTATCAATATTCACTGTGTTGGTAATTAGTACCTGTGCTGACTGGGAAGCCAGGAATCTTATTGTAAGGGAAGTTCTCTCTCTCCTCCAGCATATCTGCTAAGCCTCCAAGTCCTGAGCCACATATTATGCCAATGGTTGGACGGAGTTTTGTTCTTGAGAATAAGTCATTGACTATTATCTGGATTTCTTCATAGGTATACCTGAAATAAAAACAAAGTCTGACAAAAATTTTCAACAACATGGGATGCAAAATGCATGAATCTGATCTGATTTGTAGTACTGTATTTGTATTTCATTTTTTCGTCAGGGCCGACGATATAGCAATAGCATCACAAGCTACTCAAATCACCACCTAATTTGATGTGAAGTTGAGATGACACACAGCAGCAGCCTAGCTCGTCGAGGCTGGATAATGCCTCTCTAATTTGCCAAATGCCTGTCTGACATGGAAGGACTGGATTGACACAGGTTTTAGGCTAGGGCCTGGGGCTATGATAAAGGCCTACAATCGCATTGTTGGTGCATCATGCCCAGTGACCATCCCCCCCAAATACATGTATGTTGTAAGATCACTCGCTCACCGAGTCACTACCATCTTCACTGAGTTCAGGTAAAGACTCGGCTTCTCCTCCCTTGACCCATTCACGCAAGCAAACCACATTCCGTGTTCAACGGATTTCCCCGGTCCCGAAAAGAGCAACCAATCACGGCAAAGCTTGCACCGACCCACGTGCATGATGTGTTCCTGGTAATGACGTTGACCAATCAAAATACGAATAAATGACATCATTGATATTTTTTCTTCCGTGAACAACGAAGAAACGAGGCTTCTGATGGGGCGCACGAGAAAATCCCAAAGCGTTGAACACGGAATCTGACTGTTGGCTGCAGAGTGTAGGAAGAGGTTAGCCGATTTCTACACGATGCATTATCATAGGCCTATGCAGAATGCTCTCACATTCACACTGTCAACTGGCAAAAACGAATGAAACGTTATGAGGATTTTAGTAGGATTAGGCCTAGGCCTAGGGCCTTGGCCTACCGGTCATGCCGGTAGGCCAAATGAGCCAATAAATAAGGTGGCAGAGAAGGCAGACATGTTATAGGCCCTAGTATGGTAAAGCCTAGGCTAGGGCTAGGCCCACACAAGACCATGCAGTCATGGCAAGAGTCAGTCAATGAGGACAGTCAATGGAATGTCATGATGTGTCAGTGACATGATGACAGTTTTGTTGATGATGTGAGGTCGAGGAGGCCAAGAAGAAGCCAAGAAGTAGGCCTAGCCTAGCCCACTCCTGACAAGACACACACTATTTTTAGGCCTAAGCCACGTCTTACAGTTCACTCCGTCGAGCAGGTTCAGATGTCTCAGCAGTAGCCGCACTCATTGTCGATCTTGGGGGTAGCAAATCGGAAAAGACGGTCGTTGTGTGGAACTCAAAAAACACGTCCTCACAAAATGAAAATCTTCGGCGAACTGCCAAGACCAAGGTAGTTTGGTTCCAATGCCAAACAACAGATGTCGCTGGCTGAAAAAACGACGCCATCAGACGGTGACTTCTGGAACCAAAATGAAGTTGCATTAGCGCCATCTGTTGTTGGGCAGTTGAACCAAATAAAAGAATTTCTTGGGAGTTCATCAGTTCATTGTTATCCATCATCCTGAGAACATCAGGGCCCCGGGATCAGGGCCCATGCATAAAAGTGGAATAAGCTTTTTCCAGGTATAACTTCATGTTATAACATAAAGTTAAGCTTGGATGAAGAATAACAGGTAAACCAGGAAGCTTATTCCACCCTTTATGCATACGCCGTACGACGGGCCCAGCCCCAGGGGTTTGGTTAGCCCACAGGGACTTGAGGCATGCATGGCAGGGGTGGTGGGTGTTTCCGAGGTCCAAAAGCACCCACGGACAGTGTCCTGACCCCCGGGGTAAAATACCCCAGAAATATGTTGTTATATATACATATTTCTGGGGTATTTTACCCCGGGGGTCAGGACACTGTCCGTGGGTGCTTTTGGACCTCGGAAACACCCACCACCCCTGCCATGCATGCCTCAAGTCCCTGTGGGTTAGCCCTCGCCCCTTCGCCGTGTGCGGTGACGAAGGGAGCGAGCGCTAAGAACCCCTGATGTTCTCCAGGATGGTATCCATAGGCCTACTGCGATGTTCCTACTTTCCGAAAAATTGGGGGTGATACTGAGTAGCTAAAATAGGCCTAGGGGCCTACTAATTCTTCCCGAAGTCAGAAGACATCAGATTCGGAAAAAAGAATTTGGATTCACCCTTTGTCAGTCGGTGAAGATGAAGATGCAAAAATAATTGTTTAGATGAAATTCATGTCATACAATGTAGGCTATATTAGGCCGGGCGTGAAATTTAATCCAACGTGGGAAGTTAAATCCGTTTCCATGAAGAGGAGCGTCTGGCAATTGCGAATCCAGGTAAAAAGACACCGGAAAAAAGACACCGGAAAAAGGACACAGTAAAAAAGACACTGGATAAAAAGACGCTGGTAAAAAGTACATGTAACTGGAAAAAAGTCACAAGAAAAAAGACACTGGAAAAAAGACACTGGAAAAAAAGTCACAGGAAAATAGACACTGGAAAAAAAGACCGTCACTTTTCACAAAACCATCATTCATTGTTCCGTGATGAGGCAATCTATAACTTCCCATCTAGCCCCTAGCCCCACAATTATGTCCGAAATCCCTCCTACTGCTCCTATTGCACTATGTGACGCCCCTCACCGGAAGGCGCTAAAACAAAATACAAAAAGTCATGTATATACGTTGCAACTCCCAGAGGCCGGGAGATCTGTAGGTCTGATTTCAGAGAACATTTCTAAAAAGAAAAACCCCATATTCCATGTCTTTCTATATTTGACGCATCTTTATAGTGATCACTCGCGCCATCCCAAGGCTACGGGTTTAAACCGTAATCCCCATCAACTGAAAGTTTTGTGAACTTTGCATATCATCCCCATTAGTTTGGAATTTCACTCGCGAGCTCGGGCTTGCCGTGTTGAAGCTTCTCCAGGATCTCTGATCCGTAAAATTGCTGGGTCAAGACGATGCCTGCCCAATTCATGAGGCCGAGACACAATGAATGAGACATGACGCCGTTGAAGATTTGAATGGCCCCTGCTGTTAAATAGTGTAAACATTGGTCCATTCTTTGCGGCCACGCGACGATGGACAATGCCCTTCAAAATTTCTGACTGACAGCGACCATCTTTGTCCGACATCACAGCAAAACTAAAACGTGTAGTCAAGGTCACCTCACTGAGTTGTCCAGCCGCTGAAACCCGTCGATCTGGGCAGGTCATTTGAGGGGCCCTCTATCCCGGCCCGCCGTCCTCCGCCCAAACTGCATGGAGTGTCCACGTCCTCCCTCACATTCCACGACGCAGGGGTGGCCCGCGTGGGGAACGTCCTGGAGGTTGAGGGGGGGGGGCAATGATTTGACAAAATAGCGGGCCGTAGCCGTAGTCCCCAGCAGCGAGTTCCGAAGAGGCGCGAGGCGAAATATCGGCGGGGTCCGGGGGCCTCCCTGAAAATTTTAGAAAATAAAGAGTGCTTTTACGCCATTTCCCGGCATTTGAGAGCAAAATTGGACACTCTAGCCATGTAAATGTGGTTCATTGGTTTATTGGACTTGGGCTTTTTGGGACTGCGGCAATCGCCGGGGGCAATCGAATCTGCCGAGCCTGCCAAATTTTTATTTTGCCAAGCCAAACCCCTGCCCCCCCCGTTCCTACGGCCCTGCCACAACGTCCGTCGACTTACCATGCCATCATACGGAGCAACAAATGCGTTCGGAGTCGAAGAATAGCAGAAGGATCCATCTTCAAGAACGATCGAATACTGAGAATAACATTGTTCTGTAAAAAAGGAACATTTCGATTTTTGAATGACACACTAGTCCAAGGCGTGTATGTACCCGTGCCGTCTTCTTGTATAGCAACACAAACATATCAGAGATCTCACAACTGATCTCGACCCCCGGAATCTGGAGGGTTGAGTCATGCATATCGCTGACAAAAGACGGGGTCAGATCAAAACCTGTCGCATGGTTTCTAACAATAGCGACCTCCTTTTCCCATTAATAACCGTTGAGAGCATTTGTTGTCATAAGGATAATATTTACCGTCGTCATATCGTCTGCGTCTTTGTTCGTTATTCAATCAAGATATCAGAGATGAGTAGTCACTTCTCCACATACATGGCGCACCATCTAGCGTCGTGTTGCGCCTACCAACCCACAGAGAGGGCGGCGCTTGAAAAACGCAATGAAAATTATCCGGTGTAATATCAATAGTTGTACCAGCCTGCATGGCGTTGGTATCTCGTTCCCTGCTCTTCGATCAGGAGCGACGTAGGCGTGGTTCGAGTGAATTGTTTGTATTGTTAAAATTTGTTACGGTCCGCGTTTTAAGACTTGATTGTAAAAACGGCAGGTACTATTTCATGGTCAATTTCAAAGAATTTTGCAGTGGGGGATCTTAACCCACCGAACACCCCTTCCCAGGAAAAAAATGAACCATGCATGAACTTTATGGTTCAACCATGGCCTGCGGAAATATTTCGTAAATAAATAAATAACTGTTATTTGTCCGCATTTCATGGTTCAACCTTAAAGTTCGTGGTTCATTTTTTCCTGGTTTACGCCCCAACACTGCTCCCGTGACAGTTTCGGTAGGGGCCGACCGTATAAATCCAGCAATTCATCAGATACGCAGTCGGTAGCTATTATTGCAACAACCCCACCCGCACGCCACCCTCTAAACCAGACAATATCCACCAACTGTTAACAATAGACCCCCCGAACATAGTCCGCCTTGGTGCCCGCCACACATCAGCTGAGCTGCAAAATATTTGCCTCTAGTTGTTAGCGTTTGGAGCGGGAACGAGGTTAGAGGCCAAGGTGCATAGGGACGGGATTGAGATCAACAAATGCTACGCGCTCCAACGCGTCGTTACTCGGCTCGAGATCAGTGTCCCATACGAGATTTTTGTCTATTTTTACGTGAAATCATCACAAAATCCATGGTGCACATTTAGGAGGGCATCCCCTATTTCGATTTCGACTGGTGTGATGGCGAATAGAGGTGTTGGAGGCTCTATTAGGGCCTCCTCCAGTTCGCATCTTGGCCGTGGCCATATGCACGGATTACTGCGGGAGTTCAAAACTTTGTACGAAAACAAACTCCGAAAACTCGACGATGCCGGCCAAGTTGACGAAGATTCACAAAGGGTAAGATACTGTGTTATGTGTTCTTTTAACATGTTTAAAGCGTTTTCCGATTTGCTTCGGCATAACCATGGTTTACTTTCAGAACTAGTAGATAGACATCTACCATCACACCGAACCTGTGGGTTTTAAAAACTGGGCAGGATGCCACAGCACAGTGCACTGTCATGACTGTGGTAGTGCATCGAGCATGCATGCGTATACTAGATACTAAGGGTATACAATGTATAGCCAAATCTCTCTTCATGAGTGGGTGATTTCATTGTGTTCATCATAATAGACAGGTGGTCTGCATGATTTTAGGATGATAATTAATCTCTTGTGTTCTATGATGGCACCTGTTGGTCAATTTGGTCATTTAATTAGGCCTACTAATTGGGCCTAGGGGGTTAATCCCATCAGAATGAGCCTAATTAATAAATAGGCACTAATAATTAATTCAATTGTTGTGGTATGCCTCGGCTCGATAGGCCACTCTGGGCTGGTGCATTGCAGTAGGCCTAGCTAGGCCTAATTTCAGGTCATACAGGTTGAGGTAGCATAGGCGTCAGCCGATTGAGGTCTAGGCCTACTCTGGCCGATACGAAATAAAAAGACCCCTATAAATTATTACGTATGTACAATACACCGATTTCACACCTTACACGATCGCAGCGCCCCTGGTAGAATTTCTGACCACTTCCGTTTTCAACCTCACTATCAGGAGTAAGGCAGTTTTTTCCTACACGTAGGTATCGAGGGTTGAAAAACATGTGTTGATTCCCGCCGCCAATGATCCATCCCCTGCTGGGGGCATTGGAACCAATGCGTGCAATTCAACCTCGATCCAGGAAAATTTTGCCCGTACTGAGGGGCCGTACTCCTGGTAGTGAGGTTATCAACGGAAGTGGCTGTCAGAAATTCTACCAGGGGCGCTGCGAGATGTGAAATCGGTGTACTGAAAATGTTGCAGCCTATGACAGATTTTTTTCAAAGAAGGGCCTCATTACCCTCGGACAGGCGATGACAGGTACATGTATGAGTGATAAATACCCCTCAAACCCCTGTCTCTTCATCTTTGCAATCATTAAAATAAAATGGGGATCTAGCCCTATAATCACCATTGTCGTCAACAGATAGCCCAGGGCAGTTATGAGCCATGAATAACATAGCCTACTGCCAAGAATATATTATTAGGGGATATACATTGTATATTTAAAAATATAGAAATGCCTGGAAAATGCTTATCAAAAATTAATACGGTAGCCTACAACCCATGAATGGATGTGTATTGAATTTTGGCCAATGTGGTAAATATCCTCCGCAAAAACCAGCACACCAGTAGTGAATGATTATTTGTCAGTGGTTTAATTGGGTCTCAAGGTGTTTCCTATTGATAAGATTGATGCTTGTTGCTTTTTGTCCGTAATTTTAAAGGCAGGTGAACTCATTCTATTGGTTGTCCTTCTGATCAGTTCATCCCACTGCACTACCTTAAGTTAATCAATAATGAGCCATGACTTTGCCCAGGCCATCATCTTCTCCATGATATTTTGACATATTTTCTTTTCAAACCAGACTATTGAAAACTTGCATTTGATCATTGAAAACTTGAATTTAACCATTGAAACATGAATTTGACCATTGAAAACTTGAATTTGACTATTGAAAACATGAATTTGACCATTGAAAACTTGAATTTGACTATTGAAAACATGAATTTGACCATTGAAAACTTGAATTTGACTATTGAAAACATGAATTTGACCATTGAAAACTTGAATTTTACTATTGAAAAACTTTGAATTTGACCATTGAAAACTTGATTTTGACCATCCATTGAAAACTTGAATTTGGCCATTGAAACCTTGAATTTGACCATTGAAAGCTTGATCATTATTGAAAACTTGAATTTGGTCATTGAAAACTTGAATTTGACCATTGAAAACTTGAATTTGACAATTGAAAAACTTGAATTTGACCATTGAAAATGTCAGTACTTGTGGCCACTCATGTTCAAACCCTGAATGCAGGGCACTTACATATCTTTGAAATATCAGATTTGTTGTATTATGTGCATTATTTCCCTCTGGCCATTTTAAAAACAGAATGGCAGGAACCTTGCCAAGCATGCCTCCAATCAATGGATATTTCCATATTTTTACCACAAAAATCAATTTATTTATTGAGTGTTACTATATAAAACAAACAGCCTCTATTTAATGTTTCAATGACGTGCTGACCTATGGCCATTTAATCATTAATCACTGTATCCATCAGAAAACACTCAAGTGACAGGTAATTTCTTCATCTGACTGTGGGATATGCCAGAGTCAGATGCATACATGTACAAAATGTAGTTCATTCTGTGGCATACAAGTGAACTGGACTTCAACAGCTATAACTGGTTTTCAAATCTGATTTTGGTTAACAATCAAATGCTTCTGCCATATCTGCTCTGAAACAGATTCAAATTTGTGTAGAGCAAGAAATATGAGATGTGCTCCCAAATTCCTAATTGAGGGCCTGGTTTTGCAGAAGCCTACCCTTGTATTGGTAATGTGCTGTGTCAATTTATTGTGATTGTGAAACTACATCTAGGTACTTACTAGGCCTACCAGTGCAGTACTTTGAAGGAAAAGAATGACCTGGGCCCGGTTGCACGAAACTCACGACAGCGCTATCTTGGTGTTAGCGCTAACTTGATGTTAAATGACGTAAAAGAACAATGGATTTTTACGTCATCTAACATGAAGATAGCGCTAACACCAAGATAGCGCTGTCGTGAGTTTCGTGCAACCGGGCCCGGGGTACAAATTATTTGTTGTTTACACAGTCATGGGAAGGTTTTGTGACACAAAATTACAATGTCCTACATCCATGACATCTAGAGCTGAACATTACAATCCAAGAAAATAATGAGTTACTTTCCATTGTTGCTTTCTTCTTTCAATATCGGTGATTATATTTCATGTCATGAATCATAAAGCTCCTGTCATTTAGGATTTTAATGTGGAAGTAATATACTAAATATACTATAATCCGTCTGTAAAACTTCTAACTAGTCTAGTCAGAAGTATAATCTGGTATTCTGTGTAGGCCTAGTGGGATTTTGGAAACGTGAAGGAGGTAAAGAATAAGATGTCATATAGTCATAATGAAGGCTCCAGCCTGTTTTTTGCTAGTGGCTACAAATACAGCTGATCAGCTAGCAATGAAAGTAAACTTGGTTGCAGTTTCCCTTCACGTTTCCATTTGTCATTGTTTCTCAGCCTGGCATGTAAGTTGTTAAATTAGCAACAGAATAATGTCTTCAGCTGCAGCCCAGAAAGCATGGAGGCAGGTATAGTTCCAGAATACTGTGTATAGAAGAAAGTGGGACTTGAAATAAAAAGACTGACCAACGTTAAAAAAAACCTCTGTTCTTTCTTCAGATGCGAGTGCGAATCCTCCAATCATACGTTGATGACCTGTCGGAGCAAAATGAGGTGCTGGTGCAGACAGTCGAGGAGTTGGAGAAAGAGGCGAACGATCGAGTGGTGTTACTTGAATCAAAATTACAGAAAGCTGCTTCCTCGGCTAAGGTGAGGATAACGATACCATATATTTGGATGCTAATGTGAAAGAAGCTTTGATAATTGTGTGGCGGTCAAGGAAAACCTGTCAGAAGTCGCTGGATGATCAACAAGGGCTGTCAGATTGTCTGTGCATTGATCTGCTACTGTTTACCTGTTACGTAGTACATTTCAGCTTTCCTCAAACGCGACATCCGACGGGTTTTTCTAGGCCGCCACAGAATTAAGCTTTAACACAATGTTCCATGTTGTCATAATCATTGGCCATGATGTGGTTTTACCTCAGTTGAATTTCCATGACTTTGCACTACATTTCATTTCTTTCTTAATTTCAGGAGTATATGTCAAAGGCCAGAGATTATGAGTCAGAGATGAAAAGCTTTGCTGTCGATCGCACAAATGCTGAAGATATAATCAGGGTACAGTGTGATTTACACCTGATATTTCCAATTAGATTAACAGTTGATGATCAGTGTGGCCTCTTTTTGTTTTCCCGGTACCCCATGACAACCAGACTACATTGCTTGCCATGTGAATGTTGTCTACACCAAACTCGCCGTTGTAAGGTCACCCAATGTGTGGCATTGCCAGGGTCCAGCTTCTCCTGTTGGTGATGGTCGACATTGCTGACCACACAGCAGGCTGTTGATATCGTCAATTCAAGGTCCTGACTACTTCTGATGTGATGTGTTGGAGGAGCTAGATCCCAGTGGCAAAGCAAGGTTGCCAATGGGATCTAGCTCCTCCATTTTGGTGTTAGGATGATGTCGCTAGCTAAAGTTAACTCTTTTTCCAGGAATATGATGATAAACTGGAGAAGTGCGAGGAGGATTGTGGTGTGCTACAAGAAGAAAATGCCAATATTCGCCATGACGTCAACACACTCATTACAGTCATTAGTTGTGCTAGGGCTACTGGGAGGTGGGAGATAGAAGCGGTCGACTTCAAAGAACTTGCATTTGAACAAGTATTTGGGCCAGTATTCGAAATTGCCAAAACGTAAGTGTTTGATAAGGCACTGATGAGTATTTTATGTGTAACGTGTCATTACATGCAGTTCCACACATTTGTATATCGACACTATGGGCCAAATTCAAAAAGGCTGTTTAAGACTTACGCCGTGTAACTTCGTCAAATGCACGGTGGAAGTATGTGCATTTAGTGAAGTTAAACGCGTCTAAGTCTTAATCGCGTGGTGATCACCCTTATGAATACGGCCCCATGTATTTTAGATTGTTAAGTTGCACCCTGACATACAGTTTATCAGGAATTACCACATATTGCATCCTTGCACATACTCTTATTCTTATCGTCCTGTAACATGAAATTTCTCAAACCTTCCTCTGTATCAACTCCCTTTTGCAGTAAAACTCCAGAAGAAATCCTAGAGCATCACATCAGTGAACTAAAGAACCAAGTGGCTCAGAGAGATCAGCTCATTGAGAAATTACAGGCAGATCTCAGGGCTCTTTCAGAAGAACACCTCCAATTACAAAGCAAGGTAAGTCAAAGGAAAAGGTCATCCCGGGTCACGAATAGTGAGCCTTTATGGTGACTCCTAGCAGTAGCAGTTAAATATGTTGAGAATAAGTAAAATTGTTGGCCTTCTATGTTCATTTTCTGCCACAGTAAATGGGGATCTTCTATATTCAATACCGAGTTGGCTTGCCGGTTTGTTGTATCAGTTTGTGACTTCAGCAAAATTCACCAAAAACAACAGAAGTCTTAGCAAGGGACCAGGGAGGTGGCCAATTTTTCGCATACCTCTGCCTTTTATTTGCAGATTACGTCCTCCATGGATTCCAGCCGTCCAGGTTTTGGTGACCACTCACCCCATCGTGTTGACCCACTCGGTGGTGGCGACACCATTGACACTGACATCACTGTGATGAGGCTTAAATCTGACCTGGCTTTGGCCAAACAGAGAGCAGAGGAGTATCTGATGGAAGTGAGTTATAGAATTCATTATCATAGTGTACACATATAAAATGGTGAAATATGCGTGGTGTCGATTCTAGAATGAAACTTGTTTATCATCCTCCAACAGCAGGGGTTTTTACCTCACTCCCCTTCATCCACTCACGNTCAATCTGCGGAGAGTTTTCTGCCTGAGATGAAATTCATGCAGAACTGGGGCCCGTTTCAAGTGACTTTAAGCTAATGGTACCATTAACTCAATGCATTTTCCATTTGGTTAAAGGTACCATTACCTTAAAGTCACTTTATGAAACAGGCCCCTGATATCTTTGCTGTGCATACGGGGTAATCCTTTGTTTGCCTCATGACATGGGAAGAACTGAAAAATAAAATGATGGCCTGGCTTAGTCGTTGTTTTGGAACATTCAGGTTTGTTCCTGTTGCAGTGGTAAAACTTGTTTATTGTCATCATATTTATAGCTAGACGAAACGGAACGTCACATGCACGATATGGAGGTGGAACGAGATCGTTATAAGGAAGAGGTAACGCCACCTAACACTTGTAGTGTGAAACACCATGGTTTTGCTCACCTCTCACGTGGCTTGGGTTGTTTGATTTGCATGCTTCTCACTGTTTTATTTCAAGTACCGTACTTCACCACCGTTATCATCTCACCATTTACCGTACCGTAGGTGTGACAAGAGTTGTGGTCACGCTCAGCTGAGTTACGGCCACAACCAGCCGATCTTCCTTATTGTCACAACATTTGAATTGTTTGAATGCACTGGTAGTTTTTCGTTTTATTTTGGGTCAAGACCTTTCCTATTGAATGACATCAATAGCAATTTGACTGCTGGGATATTGGCAAATTTCCTCTGCCAAGTTTCCTCTGAAGTAGCATATGAGAGGTGGTCTAGGAAAACCCGTCGGATGTCGCGTTTTAGGAAAGTGTTAATGGCCTTGCTGAACCAGCATATTTCAATAGCTGAAATGTACCACGTAACAGGTGAACAGTAGCAGATCAGTGCACATGCAATCTAACAACCCTTGTTGATCACTCAGCGACTTCAGACAGGTTTTCCTAGACTGCCACACATATGGGCTAGCTTGTCCATTTTGGGTAACTTCCACTTGTTACTGTCGCTAGCATCTCTGAAGCCGGCAGCACACTAGGCAGTATTGCAAGCGATCTCCTCGCCAGCCACCACAGACTAGACAATATTGTCTTAGGTATTGTATGACAATGGGCGAATGTTGCTGGTGAGAGGATTCCACGCATCGCTGTCCAGTGCGCACCTGGGGTCAACAGCCGATTTTGCTCGCTTGCAATATTGCCTTGTGTGCTGCCGGCTTTAGATTACTGCAGCCTCTGACCAGGACCCATGGAGGACAAATCTCCAGGATCCCTCGATGCTGCTCCTTTCAAAAAATCCTGATCAGGCTATGACAAAGGTGTCAGAATACTGTGTATTAAGCTTATATCATAAGTTTAGAGGGAATTGTATTTTAACTTTAGCTGCATTGGTGCATACTGCATGGCTTATACATTACCGGTAGCTAATCACACTTCACAGGTTGTAGCACTACACTGTATGGGGTGCCCAGAAAAGTATCCTTGAACAATAACATTTCCAGATTGTTTCCATATTGTTCATGGAACACTTCCTCTGGGCACTCATAGTGAAAATAATTGATTAATTGCAACATTTAACCATAATGTCATTGTTTTTTTGTGTCCACATGCTAGGCTTTGTCCCTTAACCTCTTAACTATAGTACGTTTGAGTCATCTGGAGCTCGATGGGCGTATGTCAATCAAACCCTTAGTAACCCAGACCACAATGAACTTAGGGTTTACTCTAAACGGTCCAACGCACATTGTTTTCTAACCAGCTGACCTTGGTTTGAAATTGAACATACAACTAGACCTTGATTGAAATTGAACACAGGCACAGGCATGGGATTGGCTGGAAGTGTCCTGTCAATAAAACGCATGTCAATAGCCAGACTTCACCAACAATACCAAGGTCTGCCTGACAACCGAAGGTCCGCCCATCGAGCTCCAGATGACTCAAACGTACTATAGGTGTTCAGTTGTCAAAGATGTTGTCCTCAATGACAGGTACAATAATCTGGATAATTTTTGTGCCACACACTTAATACTTGTATTTATTAAAGGGCCACAGTATTCCTTCTCTATCCTGAGTTAAGGGAGACCTCTATTGACAGTGCTGTTAACTACCGCTTATCAACCTCGCCCCATGTAGAGTAACTCTCGTTCCTAGGGTATCCACGTATGCATTGTATTGTAATCGTACATTCTCCAACACTGGGGCGAAAGGCAAAACAACAGTTTTGGAGAATGATGCAGCCACTGCCAGTGGTGCTAGCTATCGACAAAATTGGCAATAATGTGGCCTTTTAATACCTGAGCTGAGATGTCTGGCATGACTTAATCCACATACCAATGACTTAGACTATCTGTGCAGCATTTTCTGTTTTGACGAACACAACACTTCCGATAGAATTGGTTATGCCACCTCTTCGGGAGGACTACCTACCTTCATGGTTCGCACCCACATATGGAACCATTTCCTGCTTTCAACGTAAACTTCTTTTCTTCAGCTCCACGGTGTTGAATCTCATGCTCACAGCATCATCACCGAATTGGAAACGACCAAACGACAACTTGAGGAGACCAAGGCAGAGGTCAGTATCTATAGCCAAATCAAGAGGAAACCTTGATCAATTCGAGTGATTTTGACTTTATTTGTCCTCTGATGAGTACCACTTTAGTACTGTATAAATCTTGATAACTCATGATAATCCCCTTAGATCCCCTCCCTTTCCAAAATAGAAGGTTTGACAGGCGTTATTTTGGTGTAGTGCTGTCTTGCCTTTCACTGGCACTAAAGGTGTTGGTACCAAGATAACACTCTGTTGATTGAAATGCTTGATGATATATTGTGTCGTTATCTACTCGAGCAAGCCAATTATCATTTTATTAACTGATAAGCACTGTGATTTTAACATGTTATAAATTTGATATCAGGCAAACGCTCGCGCAAAGGATTTTATCCGACTGGAGACCGATTATCAGTCGGTCAAAGCTGCACATGCAGATTCCCTCTCACAGGTAACACTAACTTTCCTGAATTTCTGCGCATGTGTCTAGTCTAGTCTTGGCTTTCTAACATAGAATAGATGGGTATTGACTAATGTATCCCTTGTAGATGAGATTGAGAACTTTTTCAGGTTTCTCTGGGAACATTTCCTCATGGTCTTCCTCTTTTATAGACCAGAGTAGTTTGTCTTTAAATTTCAGAAGTTGCCATCTTCGTATCTCTCCTCTATGAAGTCACGATCATGAATCATTAGCTGACATGACGTGCAGTACATTTTGTATTTCTGTATGTCACGATAATCTAAATGCTTCAGATACTAACCCATGTCCTGCTTTAATTCAATGCTTATAATCGTTTCAGTTGTGTTCACTTTGTCAATGAGATAGAAATGTCTGCAATGCTTCGTGTGTTTATTACTGTGTTAGCACTAGTGTGCTTTTCTGTGGAAAGTCAGAGTTCTTCACTAGCCATTTTAGCCTTGTGTCTAATGGGCTAAAAGATGATTTTGGCACTTACACCAGGCTATAAAAAACGTGGATCTTCCGCGTTCAGTCATCATCAACCCGTTTCTTTCTTTAATGGCTACTATGAAAAGTGGCCGAGGGAATGCAGAGTTCTGCATTTAAAAGCTATCACTGTGAAAGTCTCAGTCAGAGACTCTGTCAGAGGGTCATTTCAATAATAACCCATCATCTCTATGGTGTTATTTTCAGGTTCAGAAGTTGACCAACAGCCTGCAGAAGTTGCAGGTATCCTCAAAGGAAACAAGGGATGCACTTACAGCTGAGGTGAGCAATTGCTTAGAGGAATTTTCCCCCAAATCATCCTTTTTAGAGCCTTAAGCATCCACTTGTGAAGAAATAAGTCCCCATATCATGGTCACTGGTCGCTGGTAAAGCAGAGAAATCAGTGATTCATAAACCCTGCTTATAGGCTGCATTTTTGTGCAGAAGTTGAAAAATGCCCTGCCGTTTTAATGTGCACTAATGCATTTTCTACAAATGCAAGATGCCATGTCATGCTTTTATATTGAGTTCTCTTTTCTATTCCCTCTTTTACAAAGTCTCTATAATCATGTGACTGTCAGGTTTCGTTGAATGCTATGTGCTTGGCAATTGCTCAAATCACTTGTCTCTCATCATTCCAAGCTATGAAAAATTGGGACTTAAATTATTGACATTAACAAGTCAGCATTCATGCCTTGGGCTGTTTAGTTAGCAGTTAGCATTTCCAATTCCAATTAGCACCTTACTAGGCCGAGCCTATATAAACTCACTGTTATCAAGCGTTTTGTTTGGTCAGGATTTTGAGTGGCAAACTTACAAAGGGATAAACTTAATTGCAGTTATAAGGGATTTTGTGGCCCTGTAAAGGATTTTGTGGCCCTGAAGTACATGTACATGTACATGTAGGAGCAGATTTCCCCTGTGTTCATTTTTAGCAAGTATGTGCTAGTATCAAGTGGTGCTATGGATGTATATATTCTTGAAGATATTTATGATGGTTATGTTGTGGTAAGTTTTGTGTTTGTTCTCGTGCTTTGAGACTCATATTGATTTTGACATCAATTTTTGTGCTGCTGTGTGGGAAGTGAGGTGTAGCTCTCAATACTCTATGGAATATTCTGTAGGTACCTCTTCCTGTGATCGGATTGTGCTCACCTCAGCCTCAGCTGAACTGCTGGCATCAACCTTTTAGTTCCTGGAATACAAAATGAAAAGAGAAGGAATTCTGTGCTAGAATTCAGTGATTTCTTATGCTATCCTGGCATCAGCCAGTTTTCTCCTTCATATCACACCCCAACTCACTACAGGAGGAGCACTGAATTAGGCCATGGAGGAATTCCTCCATGGTTTAGGCCTAATCCTAGCTTCTTCACTGCTGTGTGTTTGTGTTGAGTCTCTGCAAAAACTGAAACCATGACACAGTGTCATGACTAAAAATGTCAATGGCTTCAGTTCAAATCCATTCCATCAATGTTCCAGAAGATTCCCCAAAATTATCCCTTTTGCACCTGTTTCCATTCATTCCCGGAAGGGTTTTCACCAAAACTGTCCATATGATTCTTCAGAGCCAAAAATGTACAGATGAAGTTCCAAACTGAATTATTAAATGTCAAGAGGTGTTTATCATGAGACTTTTGTGCTCTACGGGGAGAGGTGCCTCTGAGCTACAGCTCAGAGGGGCTATTGGGTTATTCTGGTGCACTGCATGCATCAAAACTTTCTTTGTTCTGTATTTGGCTCTTTCTCTCTGATCCAAATCTTACTCAAGGTCAAAAGAAAGAAAAACGATTATAATTGTCTGGGTCTTTGGAACCGTGTTGGTGCCCTGTTAGTTCCACTTATCTACTTTTCCTGTTTTCCTGTGTTTGCAGACAGCAAACTCTTCACTGCTGTTGATGCCTTTGGGGGGGGCGAAAGCCGTGGCCATCGGCTTCAGAGTTTAGCCCAAGGTGACAAGGAGTGATTATCCTTCCACAGTCCAGTGCATATGTTAGCTTTAAGGATATTATGCCCAGGGTCCATATTCATAAAACTACTTAAGTCTAAGTGTGACACTTATCCTTTGTTCAACACAAAAGATAAGTACACGTATGACCTTTTGACTTAAGTGTGTTTATGAATATGGACCCAGGGGCCTCAATTGACACCTATTCACAGCTGGCCTAGTGACAGATGTGCACCCCTTGTACACAGATCATCCATGTCTACAAACAACAGTTTGTAGTTCATGTAGCCCTATATGATGCAAAACTTCCATGGCTGGAAATTAAGGCGTCTTTCTAACTGACAGTTACGTAGAGACAAGAATTGTCAGTACATCTTGGAAGCTGATTCACTAGATTATGGTGATTGATGTGTAGAGTGTACTGATTCAGTGATATGCCCAGGTTAAAATTTCGGGGATGTATCCCAGTCCATTACGCCGGGGTAGGTGAACATGTGTATTGGACGTCGTTGTGCTGACCTCTCATAGGTAGCTGAAAGTGGACTGGTGCAGTGGTCAGGGTGTCAGGGTGGTCCAGTCAAACCGCCAATTTGTACCCTCAACTGGTCTGAAAAGTGAGAGCTGAATGAGCGCTACTACTTGATTTCCCCAGAAAGGTTTCTGGACAGACTGGGGGTAAATGCAAACCATGCTGATTGGAGTGGATATCAGACTAGAAACCGAAACCTTTCTGTTTCTTACAATTTAGCTTTTGATTCTACATGTACATGTACATCCTATTTTTCTGCTGACCATTTTCTATGACTTTCCATTCCATCATTTACTTCCAGGTTGCCGAGCGACACGACACGGTGGTAAAACTAAAAGCCGATGCGAAGTCATTTGAAGAGAAACACAACGAAGTCCTAGCGACGGTGAATCACCGTGGAGAAGTTATCAAACAACTGCGGGAGGAAATTAAAGAGGCAACGGCGCAGGCCAAAGATTATCAGGAACAATCACAGCACAGAGATCGAGAACTTTCTGCTATTTCTTTGAAGTATCAAGAGCAACTCAATGAGGTATGTTGATTTTTGGCTGACCAAGGTACACTGCCGGCATGAGGGAGGATGGAGCATGAAAAACATTGGTTTTGCAATGCAAATGCTAGGAAATTGCATGCTAGAGTTGCTACTTTTCTCACCTCTTAATTCAGCAGGGTTTAGCCTCCTGAGATTCATATTCAGGGCTCTGTTGCATGAATTTTTGTTGTTGATGTTGTGTATAAGAAGGAATCCATGGGTTTTGATTGAAAAAGAGTTTTATTTGCACTCATGATCTATTGGGATAGAAGCAGTGATACATTTTCCAGGTTGATGAGTACTGGTAACAAATACTTGTGGAAGAATTTTTACGTGCTAAATATTGGTAGTGCAATCTCCTGTTTCAGAAGTGGTTTCAAAAGGATACTTTATTAACTTTGTGTAAAACATCGTCATGGATTTCCAAAATGGTATTCTGCATCCTCCCATAGCAGCGTTTTGGTCTCGTTCCTCTTCATTCACTCGCACAGTTCGTGTGAGTGGATGAAGAGGAGCGAGGTAAAAACCCCTGATATGGGAGGATGGGTATTCTGAGTTTTGCTTGGAGTGAAAAATTATATTAGTGTGATTCACCTTCTTCATTTGTGAATAGGTTTTCCTGATCTATTAGATTTTCCTGATCTATTTATTAGCTTTCCTGATCTATTAGATTTTATAGATTTTCATGATCTATTATGTTTATGATGAATTTT
Source organism: Notospermus geniculatus (assembly GCA_002633025.1). Taxonomy (NCBI): domain Eukaryota; kingdom Metazoa; phylum Nemertea; class Pilidiophora; order Heteronemertea; family Lineidae; genus Notospermus; species Notospermus geniculatus. The sequence continues at coordinate 16,208 of NMRB01002583.1, read as the reverse complement.
TGTGTCAATTATTGCTGAAAGGAGCACAAACCACCTTCTCTCAGGGGACAAGTGATAACATGTCTTACAGGGGTGAGTCCCTCATTCTGAATCTGATGTACAACCTGTATCAGTTCCATGGTCAGTGTTTCAGTTGTGAGCCTTTCCTTTCCTGCGATAGCATTTCACTCATAGAACTCGCATTATAACCTATCATTTCGAAGCCCTTTAGAGATTGAATTGAAAATTTGACATTTAAGTTATATCCTCCTCACAGACATGACAGGTAACCACAGTCAAGAATTTCCCAGAACACACATTTTGAGATTTTGTTTATCCGTGGTTGGTTGGTATTCAGTGCGTTAAAACGGATTGTTTGCGTCTGTCCAAAGTGAACCAAAAACAACCCGTTTTAATTTATTCGTAACAACAACTGGTAAATGCATTGCGGCGGCCGCTCCGGAAACTGTTCTGTGGAATCTTGGACTCGGCGCGAATAGTCCGCTTTAATATGCAGGTTTTATGTTTTATGATGTGTTTGAGAAATTGTTTTGAATTTTATATAATGACCAATGCCAAAATCATTGTCATATGTTGGTGTTTCCTATTGCCCTATAGCCTACATTTAGATGTTGCTAGTGAATGTGAATACGGTACATGTGTTTTATGAGTACATGTAGTTTTGTTGCATACCGGGTATTTGTCGGATATTGCGAGACAACCACTGATTTTATACTGTCAGGCATGGATCCAAGGGGGCGCACCCGGCGCATGCCCCCCTTTCGGCCAACAAATCTGTAAAATCGACCGTGAAATATCTGAAATTTGGAGCAAATCATTGAAATTCACCGCAGATTTCAGTGTTTTCAGCACAGTACGCCCCCTCTTTCCCGAAATCCTGGTTCCGCCCCTGACTGTTAACAAAAAACATTACCATTTTCACCAGTCATAGAATTCTGGACCTGTAAAAGACACAGCTGTCAGCAGATTGCATGTTCTTGTCGTCTGCTTCTCTCATCCTCGTCCTTCACCTTCGTTCTTTCCAGATCGATCGCCTCCAGACTCGTATTCAAGAACAAGAACTGACCAACAGTCAACAGGAAACGATTTTCAAAACAGAAGCTTCTGACCTGAAGGAGCAAATTGACCGGTTGACATTAGACATAAACATCTTGCACAATAAATTAGATATCTCACACGAACAGGTAAGTATTCACTTTGCCAAATTTTCTAATAATCCTCAATGTAAATGTAAAACACATGTAGGTCCATATTGCTTACTGGTACTGTAATATGGAAGATTCAATCATGGCTTGTTCCTTTTCAGCTTGAGTCCCGTGATACAGCCATCAATAAACTGAAGGTTGAGCTACAGGATGACCAAGACTGTCTGGCTAAACGTGACGCAACAATCCAGAGGCTTGAGAAAGAAACTGACAAGGAGCGAGATTTGAATAGGAAACTCAGTGATGAGGTAAAGATTTGATTGTTGACGGTTGGCTCCTACCAGAACTCTGTTCAGTTTTAGCTTCCTTATGATCAGAAATAAAGCCGTTTGTGTCGGTTGTCCTGGAACAAAAAGTTGGCAGTATGTTCAAAATCAACTCCTTGGCTTCCTCACACTTACATTTGACCTCCTATTCCAAGTTTGTGACATTCTTTTCCAGCTTGCAAGACAAGAGATCAACCTCCGTCAGACAGAAGATGACCTACAGGCGACACGTTCTCATTACAAGTCTGCAATAGAGGACAATGGTCGCCTCGAGGCACGCATACAGGCATTTGCTATCAATGCACAGAGTGAACAGGATTGCCTTACAGAAGAGGTGGGTACTGTACTTCTTGAGGTTGCTAACCTATAGTAATGTACTGTACTTCCTCCACTTCACCTTGTACTTGCAAAAGACACAATATGAAAGATGTCGTTGCCAACGTACCATGGCATGATTGATCTGTCCCCAAAGCTTGCGATTTCAATATTCTTTTACTAGGTACGTTTATTACCGACTTTCCATTGTGTCGTGTTTATTTCTGCAGGTGCAACATCGCGAGCAGACGATCCATCAATTGAAGTTGGAGCAGATGAACCTTCGAGAGTGTCTCAGCAAGGCGGAGGAGAAAATCTCACTTCAGGAACGTGAGATTGATCACCTGAATTTGCAGAAGAGGACAGCAAGTGCTGAGGTAAAGGAAGAATGACATTTCTTGATTGGTTCAAATGCTGTCACATGACCTAGTCGCATTAGGTTTGTGATTTTTGCCACCTGTTTATATTTGCTGTTTTACCACCTGCACAGGCTTGCTGTTTTCACGAATCGGTTGTTGTTGTTTGTTCACGAATCCGTCTCTTTGTAGAGTGAAGGAAAAGATGAGGCCATCAGAAATGTTGAGCAACAACTCAAGGAGAGTAAAGAGAAATCTGCAGCTCATATGGAGGATATTGGTCGACTTGAAGATCAGATGAGGGACCTTAACATGGAGATCACTCGATATCAAGCACAGGAAGAGAATTTGAATCATAATGTATGTTGAAACCTGATTTTGTAGTACAGTGTACATCTGTTTACATTGGGCTTCCCATAATAGGAAGTCTAATGTGAAAATGACAGAACCCGTATTTGTGGAGTTCCGTGATCCTCGTCTTAATTGTATGTCTGTAATCAGGACACCTTCCAAGTAGGGACAAAATTTGTTAGTTCGAAAGATGACCCTATTGGAGATGTCCATAGTATACTGTATCAGTAATTGTTGGCTGCTTTTGATATTTTGGAGGAGGAAACAGGAACCTAGAGAATTCCTGCACTGCTAAAGATATACCGGGTATGCCATGTTTTGGGTTTTGCTAAGTTGACACAATTGGTAATCAAAGTAACATATTTCACTTTGTAGATCAAAATGAAAGAGGAACTTATAGATCAGGTGAAGGCCGATGCCGACATCCTCAAGAGGCAACACAGAGAACTAGTCGTCAAGCTACAGCATCGTGATGAGATGCTGCAGAAACTAAGTGCTGAAACAAATAAATTTAGGCAGAAGAACCAGGACAAAGCACAGGAGGTAATTTTTTTTTTTTTTTATTTATTTATTTCGTACAAAGAATGTACAATAATCAACAGTGCTACCAGTGCAAAAAAAGGCAAGGTGTGAGTGAATTGACTTTTGGAAAGGCAAATGGTATTACATCGTATCTCCTTTACAACCTTTACAGATTGGCGTGATCAGTCTTCTGAGAATCTGCTCAATATCATCATGTTGACTAAAATTTATCTCGTGGGATTTCTGTGTGTCACATCTTCAAGGACAGATAGTAGGAGGGTTGAACTCTAGACCCCTTACACTGTGAACTGATGGTATCAACACTGTTCAATAGTGTTGATACTAGACCATCAGTAGTGAGAAGAACAGACCTTTGCCAATGACATTTCAAGAACGCTTTTGCTGACTAGCGTTCTGTTCATCTTTTTAGCTGCACAAACAGTCTGATACCATCAAGAAGTTACAAGAAGCCCTGACCCAGTCACAACTTGACCTTGAGGACACCAAGAGACGGGCTGATGATGAAATCAACCAGAGAGAGGAGAGTATTAAACAGCTGCAGGAAGATCTGGTCGAGTCACAGACCCAGTACTCCGCTTGTTATGATGAGGTTAGGTCATACACACGTCAGTGTTTAGATTTAAAAAAATCGAGGTGTGCAAGTGCCAACTTGGGGCATTATACATGTAGCTACTCATCCATCATTCATCAATACTGGGCAAATACATGTATACATTATGTAGGAGGAAACTGGAGTCCCCAGAAAAAACCTACGATATTGAGCACAGATCGCCCTCTCTAACACAGAAAGCCACTGGAACGACCGGAGATTGAACCCGTGGCCTCATTGGTGTCAGGTGAGAGGTTTTCACTGTGCCACCCTGGCAACCTGAATGAAAAGTGGAGTCATGGTAGCTGATTGATCAGAAATTGTGCTACTTTTGGTATCTGATGCTGAAAAAACTGACCAGTGTGGATAATGCTGACTCTTCTTTTTCCAGGTTATTCGCCAGGAGGACTTCATTGAGAAGTTGAAAACAGAAAATTCTGATATGAATGAAACCATTCAACAGCTTCAGTCAGATGTGCTTAAACTACAAGACAAGGTTCACCATGTTGAACTCGAGTTGACCATCTCACAAGAAAAACATCGGACATGTCAGAAGGAGGTCAGCCATCGTGATCAGAACATCGTTAAGATCAAGACAGAGTTGGACACGGCACAGCAGAAATACAGTGGTGCTCTTGAAGAGGTGAGAATTGTCAATGGGGACAAATTGTTCAGGGTCGGGACGAACTTTGGGGGGGGGATGAATTGTGTGGGGACGAATTGGCCGGGGACAAGTTATCCAGGGACGTATTGTCCTAGAGCCCCTGGTTCTACAGTCAGCATATTTACTATCTCCTAATGTAATTATAATTAAAGTGTAAAATGTATAAGGCTGGGTTTACATTGAGGCACACGCGGCACAAACACGCAGGCGAAAAATGGCTTCACCAAGGATTCATCCCCATGAAACTTTGTTCGCCTGCATGTTCGTGTCGCGTGTGCCTCTATGTAAACTCCAAGGCTGGAAATAACCGGTTTCGCATCGCACATTGCGATAGAAAATACGCATTTCGCGATGCAACTTCAAATGTGCCGATGCAAATTCGCGAAATCAAGAAAATAACATCGTTGGCGCCCCATTTCGTGTCTGTAGGCCTACCGGTACACAGTAGGCCTACATTGGCAATGCCAGCCAGGGAATTGGCTCAGTGCCCAAAAATTAAGACTCAAAAAATAGCCAAAAGCACTCATATTTCACCAAGAGCCACATGGAAAATGAGTACAACCTTATTCCCACTCACAGAAGAGATCCAGCAGTTGGCCTAGGCCTACATCGTCATACGTTGAGGGATTGTTTTCTCAACAATCGAAGCGTATCTGACAGATAGCACTACTTTTATGCACAATGGCTATGCACTTCCATATATTAATGTACAAAGTAGAATTCTTGGCTCTGATCAGTGCTGATTGGACGGCAGGTTCATGTGACTATAGGAGCACATGTTCAGTCTGCGCTGTGATTGGTCAGTAACGATCACGTGACATTGTTTACAAATAAAACCATGTGCTTTTCATGCTTTTACTTGGGCTTAACCCTACTGGCTGAGAGGAAATAAAAAAGAGTTTGGATAAACATGATGACTTTATTATAATTAGGAATATTTTACAAGTCCATCCCCATGGCATACTGTAACAAGCCTTAAAGCCCATACTTACCTATCAACCCCCAAGAATTGTGCACAGGAGCAAAACTATGGCCAAAACTTGTCGCCAAAGTAATGCCCAAATCAGTGGCCAAAATAGAGGGTGTGATCAATGCTGTGCAATCGAAAGCCCTGCCAGCACAGAGCTCGCCGACCCCCTACATTTTTTGGATGGAAAAAGTTGCTAACCAATTTCAAAAATTGCTACACAAATACAATATTTGATTAGCAAATTCACTCCGAGGGTGAAAAAAGTTATTTCCAGCCTTGCACTCCGCCTAAAAGGGACCAAAAGTGATACGATGTAAAATCACTTGTAATTTATTTCAGTTGACTATCCGTGACACAGAGGTGCAGCGTCTGCACACGAGGCTGAAGGAGACGCAGAGTGAGGTCAGACAGATGATCTCACAGCTTGAACTCAAGGAAGAGAAGGTGAGATTCTGACTTTGTTGGACGGAAGACAGTGTTGAGTTCTTTGTAGTTTTAGAACCTTTTTCCTAGTTGTTCCTCATTGGGTTCTTTTCCTGTTCTGCAGATTGCAAATGGAGAGAAGACAATATCCCAGCTGCACCACGATCACCAGATCTCACTCCAGGAGATCAAGAACCACATGAAAACAATCGACCAGTTGAAAGCCGACCTTCAGATGGCCCGGACGTCGCACACCGAGGAAGTCTCACGATATCAACAAGATATTCAGATCCTCCAAGAAGAGGCTGAAGCTGTGAGAGGAGAGTTACGCGATCAGCACCAGATATGTACTGATCAGAGGTCGGCAATTGACGCCATGCAGGAGGAGATTGCAAGGTCAAGGGCACTCCTGGAACAGGCAGATTGTGAAGTAAGTGAAACTATTGCAGACGACACAGAGCTGTTTTCTGACTACATCTCAGGTCTCAAGAATCGTCACAGTGCAAACACTGTGCCAAATATTGAACCAGGAGTAGTGAGCTATAACTTGCACATTAGACAATAGAGGTTCATCACGTGACGTCACAGCTCCAAATATCTGCCATATTGGCCGTCAAATGACGCAACGTCACAGCATCAACACAACATTTTTGACGTGGTTTGTACGTTGTCGGCATTCATCGGACCTCTTCTACACTGTTCTACAGCAAGCCGTATGAACGATTCGCTTTGTTTTCAACACGGTTTTCACACCAGACCAACTACTTATGCTCAGAAACTGTGAGAGGTAAAGTGATTTCTTGAGTTGTATGCTCCCAGTGGTCTGTATGGGTGGCTAAACTTTTGAACCGAGAACAAGATGGCAGCCTCCAGGCTTCATTTTGACGGCCAGTATGGCGGCCGTGTGACGTCAGTGAAGAACCTCTATACACCGATTTCACATCTCGCACGATCGCAGCGCCCCTGGTGGAATTTCTGACGACCACTTCCGTTTTCAACCTCACTACCAGGAGTATGGGCAAAAATTTCCTGGATCGAGGTTGAATTGTGCGCTTTGGTTCCCAGTGCCGCCACCAAGGGATGGATCCCTGGCGGCGGTATCGGAAACCAACACATGTTTTTCAACCTCGATCTAGGAAATATTTGCCTTACTCCTGATAGTGAGGTTGAAGACGGAAGTGGCCGTCAGAAATTTTATCAGGAGCGCTGCGATTGTGCGAGATGTGAAGTGGGTGTATATTGGGTGATTTGTAGCCTATGTAATATAGGAGGAAACGGGAGCATCTGGAAGAAGCCTACGCTGTCAGAGTTGGCCTGTATCATCACATGAGTGTGGGCCAACCGGGAATCAAACCTGAGACCTCAGAGATGATGGTACTAGATGTTTCCACTTCACACTCTGATTCTGAAAGCCGGTATCATTAATTGTGCACATTTCATTCCAGGTCGCCCGTCAACAGGATACAGTAAGGCACCAGGAGGTTGTAATCGGTGAGTCACGTCAGCGGATCATGATCTTAGAAGACCAGTGTGAACAGCAGAAAGAGGTGGTGATGAAGCTTGAGGAGGGACTGAATGAATATAAACAGAAGTGTAACCAGATGTCACATCAGCTCGTCCACTTGGAGGAGACGGTCAGAAATCTCCAGGAGAGGTTAGCCGAAGGGAGAAGTAGGGTGAGTTATCCTCAAGTTAAAGGGAATTAGTTGCAGCACTCAAAAATGACACTAAGAATAATTTCATGCCCCACGAAATTCACATTTTCATAATTATTACAAATTTCGTAGTTACTGTTGGCAGGATGAATCTTAACTTTCTATCCTTTCAAAGCTTTTCACTTTGTTTTCGTATGATATAATGCCGACGTTATGTTCTCCTTCAGGAAATGGAAGCAGATTCCTGTATAGAAAAACAACAACTGGAGCTTGATAACTATTCAAAACAGTTGGAGGACAGAACTCAGCAGATAGCTCACTGCGAGGACATCATCGAACAGCTGACAAATGAGCTGAATCTCTCACAAGACGAGCTCCGCAAGACGTATGAAAAACTCAGCAAGGCGGAGGATTCTGTTGTTCAGCTTACGGACAGGCTTGAGGAGAGACAGCGTGAGGTAGGCTGAGGAATTTTTGATAGTTGCGTACAGAAAAAATTCTTCCCATTCTTTGAATAGAAATTTCCGATTTTGCGCTGTTGAAAAAGGTGTGTATACATGTACCTCTGTGACAAGAAATAGTTAGCCAGTTTCATGAACTGGGTGCATTTCTCTCAAAATTCTTTCTCTTGTCATGTTTTCTTCACTCAGCAGGAGTGAATTCTCATTTCATTGACACTCTTCAATCTCTGTTCTGTCTCCACACATCCACTGATCATTGATAAACTGATACACAGGTATTGGTAATACACTTTAACTGAATTCCATTTGGCACAGAATTCTGACCGGAGCGGCTCTAAATTGCTGTACAGCTGATCAGTAAAAGAGCATCTTCTGACAGAATTCTGTGCAAATCGATCAGAAAATAACCCATTTTGTATCTCTAGGAGGATTATCTGAGGGAACGTTTGGGTATTAGGCAACGCTACAAATACCCAATGAGTGTAAGACATTTTATCTCGTTGCCCGCCTGCCCTGCTTTGAATGTTTTGCCAAGGTGTTGGATTTAGCATAACTCGTCGTGAAGATGATGGAAGATCATTCGCATGAGAGGAATGCAATGTACATGTACATGATAACACCATGTCTTCCAAACATGACTAGGCCCTTGGATCTGTAATGTCTGCGAGATTGATCTGAGCAGATTTTCCTAAGGAAACCTATTGATTTGTAAATGCCTATGTAAAGAACTCGCCATCAGTGACTAACCACTGGTATGGGTACATTGTGGCTCCCTGTTTTATAACCAGGGATTTTATGCGTAGTGGTGGTTGGCTCACTTTATCATCATCAGTCTCTTACCCGCATGACATTCACATTAACATACACATGTAACCCCACATGGACTGAAAGATCTTTCTGAAAGGTATACCCAGAAATTCACATCTACATGTACTTGGACCTACAAAACTTATACAAGTTCCATGCCTTTTCACTCTGTTCATTGTGTGCCAAATCAAGAGGGAAGAAACCAAGGTTGTGGAACACAGATACTCACTGGTGATGGGGTTTACCATTAGGTGCCGGAACTTTCAAAATACCGGTACATGCACAAAAGAAAATCATATCACATGAAACAATAGTGTACATACATTGTACAGTAGGCCTAAACACTAATCTACTTGTGAATCGACTTCATGTAAAATTGCTTCATAAAACATCTACTAACCAATGCGCTACTAACTGAACTTCAGATGTTTTTACAAAAACGTGTAGCCATGTCAGAATGCTCACAAAAAATACATGTAACAACAAAAGTAACCTTGACACATACACACAACATAATGGTGGTTGTTTGCACTTTCACACTCCAAAGATATCTTGCTCTCTTCCTTCTCACATTTTCTGTTTTCTGGTACTTTGAAATCATTTCTTTATCGGATGATACTGGTATTACTTCCTTCATCATCTAGCCTCTACTATCTAAAATGATTCTGACTGAAAAGAGCACCATAATGGTTCTGGAGTTTCATGCAATGCCATGTACGTACATGTAAGGCGAGATGTACGGGGCAAGCATACCGGTATGTGACCCTCCACAGCAAAACCAGTCGCACGTCGCTCAGAAGGTGAGCCGCAACGAACTGAGTTGACACCAGAAGAGAATGGAAGAAATAGATTATTTCAGATTTCATAACAGACAGACAGTATCGAAACTGACAAACATTTGATCTCAACCTGCCAAGCTTAGAAGAGCGACATGCGACTGGTTTTGCTCTGGAGGGTCACATATAAGGACATTCATCCTGAATGTTTGCTTGAAACCTGACCCATGTCGGCCCAATCACCAATCAGGAGTCCTCTGTTTTTTAGGCAAGTCAGTTTGAGGAGAAGGCCAAGGTGAACCATGGTGACTTGGTCAGATATAAGGAGCACCATCACCATACAGATAATGAGGTAACTACATTGTACTACATGTGTCTGCGATTCTATTTGTGTCTGATGCCCATTTGACCCATCAATGGGAGACTTTACTGCTGTTAGATGCCACCACCAGTTAGCAGTCCAAGAACGTCATGGAATTTGACATCACAGAGAAGAAATGCACGCCACAATGTCTGCAGCCTGTCTTTATGCACAGCTAAGCCAACAAGTACCACAGCTCTGGACTCAATGTTTGATGACGAGGCACTGGGTCTTGCACGAAATTTGAAAGCCAGTCCAAAAAGCAGTCAGGTTAAAATAAGACCTGTACAGGCTTTGCATGGATGTTTATTCTTCGTATTGATATCATCTTTCAGTTCAGTGAGAAGGAAGAACATGTCCATCAGCTCGAGTATGATTTGATGGACGTGCAGAATCAGTTGGAGAGTAAAACACAACAAGTAAACGACCTTTCAGAACACCTCAATGCTCTCAAGGTGGAACTTGCTGGGTTGAGGGAACAGAAAAATAGTGCTGCGAAAGAGGTGAGTGGCAATTTTATGATGCAGGAAAAGGTGTATAATTTCTTATTTTGTGGCCAGATGACACTCTTTTTGGCATCCCTTGAGAGAGATCTGAACAGGTGGTACCGAGGTCTGTGGTGTGATGGTGATTAAGCCGAGGGCAGAGTGCGGGCTGCCGGGGCTGTGGATACTACATGTCTGGGAAGCCACGGGAAAGGCAGGTCAATTTTGAGGAGCCCTGATAGCTGAGTGGTTATCACATCTGCTCTGCAAGCGGCAGGTCCCGTGTTCGAATCAAGCCCAGGCCACATTGATTTCATTCCCAGTTGTTCACGTCCGTTGCATGGACAGTAAGCCGTGGTGCCTTGTACCTTATTTCTTTGCAAGGGCAAGTACAAGACCCCATCCAAGTGAGGAACATGAGTAGCTTGAAATGGCCTCTTCTGTACTTACCAGGGTCATAAATGCAATGGCTTTGGCCCTGATAGAAAAATCAAGTACAAATACAATCTTATAGTGCAGAGATGGCATACTACAACCAGTTGTTTGTTTTCATAGATTTCACGTCTGGAAAGTAGCCTGCAGCAGTTACAGATGAACGTAGCGTCTACTCACCAGCGCCATAAGACAGAAGTCTCCAAGTTGGAGGAACACGTGCGGGGCCTGGAGTCGGAGATGGGTAATGTCAAACAGCACAATCAGACCCTGGAACAGGACGTGAATGTGAGGAATGAACAGCTCCGTCGTGGTGACCTCGACATCAAGACACTGAAAGAGGATATCAATGCCAAAGTTGATGAGGTAAGAATCTGATGTTCAGTCATGCACGCAACATTTCTATTTATGGATATCTTTGAATTGAATGAGGCAAAACCCTTGTCTTTCCAATACTAGCCTGCTTCTGACAGGTTTCAGTGTTTATCGTTGTCTCTGCTGTTTCAGATTGAGAAATTGGAGAGCTGCATCCGAGAATTAAAAATGGACATCCACAACTTGAAAAAGGACAACCGACTCTCGGAGAATCTTGTCGCTGAGCAGAAGCAGACGGTTGATCATCTGAGGAATGAACTGTGTGAAGCCAGGAACCAGTACAGAGAAAGCGCCCAGGAGGTCAGTGGATGTCTGAATGATCCTGATACTCTCTTTACAAGCTCTGCGTTAGTGCTGAAGGTAGCGAGGTTCAGTTTTACCACAGTTGGAGGCAGGTCCTTCGCTGTTGTGGGCCCCCAGCTATGGAATCAGTTGCCATCCGAGATCAGGGTACCTGGTGAAAAGATCTTCAGGAGTTCCCTGCAGGTCCATGTATCCCATCTGGCCTTCAAATGTGAACCACGACAAACGATTGAGAAATTCTCTTCAGCCTGATAGGAGCTGTCAGTCAGTTGACCAATATATGTCACTGCGGTCCAATTCAACGCCTAGCAGGACCCATTCATGCTTGATTGAGCACCAATCAAAAGAGTACCCGGTACTCATTTGTATTGGTCCGCTAGAACTTTGCTGCCGTCTTTTGGCAATAAGCCCGGCTGACTGCTCCTGTTGAGGCACTGTATAAGTGCCATATGTTGATTGAATTTGATTGACTGTGTTTTAGTCATTTCGAATATAATATTGTGAAAACTTCTCAATGGAGGCAAGTCTCAATCGTTTACTTTCTCTCTTTAGCTTGCTCACCACGAAGAGAAGCTCATGCTAATGGAACAGAGTCTAATGACAACACAGGAACAACTCAGCAACAGCGTAGCAGACGTCGTACGCCAAGAACAGATAAACAGGAAGGCGCAGACGGAGATCAAGACTCTGAAAGAACGGCTCGAAGCTGCAGACGAGGAGGTCTCCACCCAGAAATCCTTGATTGATAAACTGCGGAAGGATTTGATCAATACGAAGGAAGAGACCCATAATGCTGTGCAGGAAGGTCTGGCGTACAAGCAGCAGGCGCATAAATTGGAAGTCGAGCTCGATGGTGCCAAGCAACAGGAGAAGATGCTTTCTGAACAGGTTTGTTTCATTTTTTGCCACCTCATGCTTGACACCAAAAATAGATTCCTCACTCGCTTATCAATTTTTGTTGACACTTAATAGTCCGGTCAACTTCTCAATCATATCATTTCAGATTGAACCCAGCCTTTCTGTGTAAAAGTTGAATCTGATATTCTTCTTGTTCATATAGGTCGAGCAGCAAGACCTGCTCCTCACACAGCTCCAGACTGAACTTCGAGCTGAACGTAACCGCCAACAAGAGGTCAGCAAGCAACTGGCTCAGAGTAAGAAGCTTGTGGGAGAACTACAGTCTGATATAGATCAGTATCAGAAGCAAGTCCGCGAGTTGTCCGCCAAGGTGAATATAAACTTTGAACTGTTGTGAGATTCTTACTCAAGTTCTTGGAAAACTGCGATCGATTTGTCAATTTACTGGAGCCCTTTCCCTTTCTTGAATGCCTACTCTTTATGCATTTTGTACCATTCACATTTCAGCTGAAGGACCGTGAAGATCAGAGTACGGCCCTCCGTGAGGAGATCGACCTGATGCAGCAGAAGATGCGATCGCTTAAAGAGGAGTTAGCAGACCGTGAGGGTCAGTTGCGTGTTGTTAAGATGAATTTGGCGACTGCACAGAAACAGAACGAACATCACGCACAGGAAGTGGAGCGGTATGAAGAGACTTTGGTGCAGTTACAGGGAGATGTTGCTAAGAGTCAGGATTTGTACAAGCAGACGCATAGTGAGGTGAGTCCATTTTACTTTCTTAGTCCTGATAGCCGAGTGGTTATCATGTCCGCGCAGCAAATGACAGGTCCTGGGTTCAAATCCAGCCTGGGCCATGTGGTTCTTCACGTCTGTCTCATGGGACAGTAAGCCGTGGTGCCTTGTGTCTTTGCAAGGGCAAGTAAAAGACCATGAGTAGTGAAGAACAAGAGTAGCTTGAGATGGCCTCTTCCGTACTTACCAGGGCCAATAATGCTATGGCTTCGGCCCTGACGGAAAAATCAAATAAAAATACTTTGTTGCACAGCAGAAGGAGGCACAGCTGTTGAATTTTATGGACATTATTGGTCAAAGTACTGGAAGAGGAATGCCTCATGACTGGGATAATATTCGAACGTTTGTTGTTGTTGTTTCCAGCTTCAAGCCAAGCAGCACACTGTACAAGATCTGAAAGTCCAACTTGCTACAGTACAGGGTCATCACAAGGAGGCCATGGACCAGCTGTCAGAGAAATCAAAACAACTCGCCACTCAGAGGAGTGAATTATCTCGTGTTCAGCAGCAGAACAATTCGATGGCTGAAGAGGTATGAGATATGGTTAACAACTGAGAAGTTTTCTTAAATTCGCATAAATTATGATGCCGTACTTTAACTTGTGAATTAAGAAGTGAAGTCTGTTCTCTTTTGATGTATTGTACCTTGACCTAAATGTGACATGTCTCTTACAGATTGCTGCATATGAGGACAAGATGAGGAAATTGAGATCTGAACTCAAGAAAGTGCAAGACCTGAACCGGGCATCTGAGGATGAGGTAAGGAAGAAGTACTTGTGTATACTTATTTCTCCTTGGTTGGGCAATCGATGGGCCCAAGGAAACTTAGGATTTTCTGTATAAAGGCCAGGGCCCATACTGAGATCACTGAGATGTCACCTGTTGCCTTACTACCACTGGCCTAGATTTCGATGGGCCTGGATCTTCAATGTTCTGATTCCTGCAAGTTCTGATGTTCTTGCCCCTGTTTTGACAAGCCCTTGTATTGATAAATGAATGTGGTATTGCCGGGTTCTGCAAACATTTCCTTATATTTCTCAGCTGCGCATCTACGAAGAGCGACTCCAAGGCTTGCAGGAAGAGATCATGAATGCTCAGAATCGTCACAAACAAAGTCTCCAAGAACTGTCACTCAGGGAAGAAGAAATTGTGCTACTCAAAGTTGAGTTTAACTCACTCCAGGAAAAATACAGAAACAGAATTGAGGAGGTAAGTGAATGATCAAGTTTTGATCCACTTAACCCTTGCATTGTACAAAGCTGTCAATCTTAGAAATACGTATCAAAAGCCTGAAACTTACCGCACACCTAAAAACTGCCCACTGCTTTGCAATGAATACCTGTGTAGCAAGTTTTCCGAAACTTGTTAACATCATGAGCGATTTTCCAGTTTTGTGAAATTACCACTGGTAGTAAAAGGGTAACCCCTTCGAGAGCCAAAATACCGGTATAATTGCTGTTGTATTGTACTTAATTGTTTGGTGTTATTGTTTGATTACTTCAGAGTGATCGCCTCAAGGATGAAATAGAGCTTCAGAAGCAGAAATATCACAACGCAGCGGAAGAGATGCAGAATCTTCGCGTGGCACTCGATGAAGCGCGTTCAAACGGTGATCGTCTGCACCGTGAGAGTGAAATTGTCGTTCAGAATGTCAACACTTGGGTCCATGAACAGAAGTGAGTGTGTCTCTTTTATTGAAACAACTTTAGTTGAAATTTGAGCACTTTCATTTGAATTCTATCCAAAATTTTACGAATAAACCCGAATTCAGCCTCTTGTGCACGCAGGTTCCCATTTTGGTTAGAATTTGTTCTTCCCCTTTTCAACTCCTGACAGAAGTCTGCAAATTTCCAAAACCTCCATTTGATAATTTCCATCTGTCATAACCCCTGCTTCCTTAATGGTTTATTTACGACTTTGTTTTTCCCCATTTTATTTTCTGACAGGCAAGCAAATGAAAAGTTGGGCACCAAAATCAGGTAAATTTCAATTATTTAACCCTTTTATTTCACTAAGTATGGATAGTCGGCATACTGACAGAAAATTTCAGCTTCACTGCTCAACGTGTTCTCAAGATAACTGACAGACAATGAATTCAAGATGGCCACCATAGCCGCCATCTTGGATGTGCTGTGGTCCTGGTCATCAAAAGGAATGCCCCTTCATACGACTCCATGTTAAGCTACTTTTACTGAAATTCACAATTTTTTCGAAGGGATCAAAGCAAGGCAATCATGGCCTTGACGACGGAAAAAGAACATTTAATGGACCAAGTTGCCACGCTACAGAAACAGAGCAACAGGATGAAAAACGAGGTTGAGGATCGTAGGATTGATTCAGAGAAACTCAAGGCTCTTCAGAGTCACTCGTCTCATCAACAGATGCTGCTGAATCAGCTGAAGAACAGACTTGAGGAGCATGAGTAAGTCTTCACAATAGAATTTGGGTCTTGCCCTGTCCTGTTTTTATACTGGCTGTTTCAGAACATTGTGTCCCCTGTTGAGTAGAAGAGCCTTCTCTACCGACTTCCAAACTGTCTGTACGATTGTAACTGGTCTTGCTGCAAGAAGTATTCTTTGAATAACTATGTGTCCTTTGGCCTTTATGTCATTTCTGCCCCAAAAAGTGAGTTGATTTATCTCTTCTTTTGATTTTCAGGAATGAACAAGATTTTGAACTCAAAGACAAACTTGCGACAATTGAAGATCTCCACCAGCGATTACAGGTCAACGTCAGCAATGTCCAGCATTTAAATCAGCAGTTAAGTGCTTTGCAAAAGGACAACATGCGTTCGAGAGCTGAACTTGAGCGTGAGGTCGCCCAGCGTCAAAGTCTTCAGCTGCAAGTTGAGAGCAAGGAAGAGTTAATCAAAAGTTTAAAAAATCAGTTGGAATCCCGTGCCTATCAGTTACTCTTGGATCAAGGCAGAGATGTGGTAGGTTAATAGTCCGGAAGAGGTGTCTGAAAATGTTGTGACAAACCCGAAATTTTCGAATGAAAAATTCTGTTTTTTCCCTCCTACTGGTGATTTCAGATTGCCAGTACTTCAGGTTTTCAGAAATGTATAAATAGTTCAGAACGACAACTTTCCCCTTGGGAATCTTGGTCTTTTTGTCACAATTTTTTTGTCACAACATTTTCAACCAGACAGTTTAATGTGCCCTAAAAACATTGCACAGCATCTTCATCTATTGCAATGTAGTACTGCTACATTTTGATCAG